>PVIH01022256.1:0-27651 GCA_004025045.1 Sigmodon hispidus | reverse complement strand
AAAGTTTCATATCTAATATACCTTTTAAACTAAAAAGAACTATACCTACAATTATTAAACCTTCAACCACATCAAAGACCACAGAAGGATATAATATTATGCAAATAAACAGGAAGTGCAAGCAACTTCCAAAGTCTAGAAAATGACATGACAGAGATGACATTTATCTGCCTGGACAGTCACCCAAAGTTCCTTTGTAGCGTTGGGGCATCTATCTTCAGCCTATAGGCCCAAAGTCTCTGGCAAACCTTTCAGTGATGCAGGAAATCTGACATAGTCCATCAGTTGCTTCTTCTTGTGTCCTGAAGAATGTCTGGCAATGTTTTCTGCAAAGCAGGAACCTGAATGACCATCTCAGCTTGTTCTGCCCACATTCAGAGGTCACTTTCCTATGGAACCTGCATATCCAGTTTATACAGCATATTATCAAGCAGTCAATACCAGAACAGTTTCTTGTCCAGTGGCTAACTGTTGCCACAAAGTAAATTCCACATGAGGTTTCTTCAATGCCCATCCTTTCTCTGAAATACATTGGTGCTGCCAGGAACAGACCTGTCTCACTGTCCAGAAAAGTCTAAGTTCTTAAAATATCTTAAATGCCATATTCTGCATGTCTTTGAAGTGTTTGAAAACTACCTATCTAACTGAAATATATCTTTGCATACCTACAAAAACCTAACTAACATGACTATAAGTTTGCTTATCATAGATTACTATTAATCTGCATTTCTCAGTGACACATTACAATTTTAAATGAGTTACATCAGCATCATACCTTAATGAAGAGTAGAAAAATACAAACAACATAACAAAATTAAACTTAAGTTTATATCAATGAATCAAAATCCACTTATCTTTTCTAATCATTCCTATATCATATCCTCCTCCTCCTCCATTTTTTTAAAGAAATTGGCTATGACCATTAACCATTTATAATGAAAACAAACATTAATAAGCAATATTTTTGGGAAATTGGACAAAGCTTTCTTTTACTACTTCCTGCTGTCAAAGGACGATGACAATCTCATGGAGTTTTGAAGCTGGAATATCTTAACTGGATTCTTGGAAGCTGAGGATGTTCATTCAGGTGCCTTGGTAGATGGAACCACATTTGCCTAGAACCAATCCACAGGTTTTGATCTTCTGTGGAGACAAAATCAGAAACTCTTTTCCCAAGTAACATATTCTTATAAACAGATTTTAAAGTCAAGACATCTTTAAAATATAAGTATTGGTTTAACTTAGCAGCCTTAGCAATAAATTGTCTCTCTGCAATTAGCTCATTAAAAGTTAAAAATTAAAACAAAACACAATAACCATAATCCAGACTCTCTGCTTATCTGCCATCTTTCGTGGCTTTTTTATCTTTGTTTCCTTATTTCTCTTTCTTAAAGGGTTTCTTTACCCTCTTTTTTTTCTTTCTCTCTCTCTGAAGCTTATGCATATTTTACATACACTGTACCCCATTTAGTGGTTTTGAGAGTCTAAATCTGTCTTATTGAGAATTCTTAATCATTTTCTAACTCAAAGAGCTTTTAAAATGTCTGTATCACTTTAATTGCTGACTCTGCCCCTTTTTTCCGTGTTTCACTATGGTGGAGGAACCCGCTGCTGCTCTGCCGCTGTCGGCAAAGAGCACAAATTCAGGAAATGCTGCTATGAGAAAAACTTTTTTAAACTGTTTCCTTTCTGTTCAGTATAAGCAGAAACCTTAAATCAATCACACTTGTGCCAATCCTGTCGTGAAACGTATGAGTTTAAGCTGTGTGCGGTGGATGCACCATTTTTAAATTCCTGCCTGAACACCATGCTGTCTCTGTAACATAAATCAATTCAAATACACAATTCAAAAAACCGTTTTAAACTTTCTCAGGCTTTATGAGGGTGTTCATGCCCCACGTTGGGCACCATCTGTTGTAGTAGGTTTTTTTCTCCCCCCCCCCCGCCCCGGCCCGTTTTGAGTCTAGGAGGTTTGTGCCTGGTGCACATGTGGTGCCAGTGGTTTGGAAACTGGTTCGTGTGACTGCGGCTTTTGTCCCTCAAAAGAAATGAAATCACATGCTTATATACTTTAACACTGTTTGGCCCATATCTTAAGCACATTAGTAGCTAGCTGTTTCATCTTAATTCAACCTCATTTCTATTAATTTGCTCACCACGTGGCTCAGCCCATGGCTAGCCAGTACCTCTACATATCTGTTCCTCTTGGGCATCCGATGCAGAGTGACTAACTCCACCCTCCTTCTACATGGCTGCCTCTGATTCTCCACCCACTTCTATGGTGGCATGCAGGGGCGCAAACAGTTCTTTATTTACATCATACAGAAAACATTCTACCACACATGTCTATTACTGTGTATTGTGTATAATTGTTGCACTATATGATAGATGCACACTAACAAAACACAAATGCAATCCTTGCTCCCAAGTATCTATAGTGTTTTTAAATGATAAAGAATGACTAACATGTTGTAAATATATACATCTTGAAATAAAGTTATCAATAATTATACCTCCCAGAATGTTTAAATATCTTTGGATTCAAATATGATTTATCTTATAATAAGAAATGTCCATATTTGTACAAAAGCATTTCTCATATCCAATGAGCTTTCATGAGACACAGAATGAAGAAAACGTTTTTCTTTTGATGCTGCAGAGATGACCCCACAGTACAAGCAGCATAGCCTTTGTAGAGGCCTGTAGGTTAGTTCTCAGGACTCACTTAGAGTAGCACAGAACCACTTGTAAATCCAGCTTCAATTATCTGATACTACCTTATATATTTCTTTTTTCTTTTTTTATTTATTATGAATAAAGAAGTCACATTTTCAATCCTTGTATATCCTTATTCAAGGTCCCTTTCCCCTCCCACCACATCAGGTCATTCTCTCTTCTCCACATCTCCCCATCCACCCCTAGCATGGGCAGGAGGTCCCAAGGTCCCAGTATTGCTCCCTTATATATTTCAAGGATACCTATACTCCTATACATATACGCTTCCAGACACATGAATATGTAAGACAGTAAAAATACAAAATGTAGGAAAAACTTCACTATTCAACTGTTCACTAATTTTGCACAAAGATTCATGGTGAATGTAAAGGGACATTTAAACTCCCCAAAAGTCAAACCAAACTAAGTGTTTAAAATTTTGTTTTAAAATTATTTACTCCACCCACTACTACTCTTCCTTTGGCTATTTCTGGTTTTCTAGGAAAATACAAATTATTAAACTTTATTTTAATTTTCTTGTGTTTTATATAAGTTTGGTATGTACATGTACATTCACATGCATGCCCATATGAAGAAAAAGAAGAGTGAATCTCTCATAGCATCTGGAGCCTGTATACTTTTTAGAATAGGCTTGTGACCAGAAACACCAGAAATTCTCATCTTAATAAATTTTCCAGATTCAGTCTAATTTCAGTTATGGAAGTTAGTGGGACAAGCTTAAGCTAAGACCAAACTTTCATATTTAATAAATTTTTATGTCATTATTTGAGTGTTGACTGGCTGGACAGAGACTCCCCAGTGCTGGAATTACAAACATCTTTTTAATCCCTGATGACATGAAAGTCTTTCACTCTGCAAGTACTCATTTGCCAGAGAATAACCAGGAGGTCTGTTAACTAACAATCAATGTTAGCTGTGTTAATATTCATCTCATGTTTAATTGTACTAAAATATTCCAGATACAAATAGAGCAGTATACACCTGTCAATACCAGGAACCTGACACAGGTAGACACTTACAAGGAGTCCTGAATTGATTGTAAATAGTAAGACACTGTCCAAAAATTAAAATGAAAATTGAAATATCTTTATAGATAGTCAAGTATCAAACTAATCATTTTGAAATGATTAATGTAAGGCTTCAAATGCAAGATGATGATAGTTGCTAATCTTCTTTTAACCATCTCATTTCAGTTAGAGAAGCTTGCCCAACAACAAGAAATTAAAGATTCTTTATAAAACAATTTAAATTCAAGAAGTTATTATAATTTACTGTTCATTAAATATTAACCCTATAACAATTTCTCCTTTAATTATCATAGACAAATTTAACTGTCTCTGCTTTATCATCCAGCTTTGCAGGAAATAGTAGAGTGTAAACTCCCTTTAAAACTAGGTAAATAGTACTTAAAGGGGTAATCTAAGTGGAAGAGAGAAGTGACAGACTCAGAGTTTGAAGCTACTGTTAACCTTCCCCCTCAACAAGACCTTTAATTCACAGGTTTCCAAATCCAAGTTTGAACTATACCATCAGAGAATTGAACCACCCTAAATCTCGAATCTTGACATAGTCAATAAAATAATTGTCTTTTCACTTTGTCTTACAATACAGCAACAAATGCACCCTGATTCCTTCTCTAATCAATGTTATAGTGGGTGCTGAAGCTTTATCCAAAAATTGAATTTAAAATTTACATTTCTCAAAGACAAATGATAACCTTTAAAATGTTGACATCTGCTTTTAGATTAGAATTCATTATTCCAAACTCAAATGGGTAACAGAAAAGTTGCACCGGTCTCTTCTTTGCTGATATGTTTTTTTTTTCAAGCAAACACTATTCTGAGTCTAGTATTTGTACTAGCTGTTATATGTCATTCAGCTTGATAAACTTGGAAGGCTTACAAACTCACAGATTTCTTCTTATTCTTCTATGCTGTTGGGTCAGAATGTGGTAAATACAGCAAAGATAGAGATAAAAGGACCTCTACTTTCATCTGACTACAAAACAAAATTTAACAACTCATGCTACTTCATGCCTTCAGTAACATTTTGGAGAGTTTCCTAAAATTATTGACTGGGAGAAAAACGTATTATGTTGCTACTGTACTCGTTCCACATTTAGTTAGGACATAAAAAGAATGTTATTAGTGAAATTCAACCTTTTGTTCTTTAATTATTAAGCAATGAACTTCCATAGATGTAGATGAAAATTTCTTTGTCCTGCCTAGCCCCATGGTTTGGATGAATCTCTCCCACCTTCAGTCCCACAGATGCTTACAATATAGTTACACAGAAGCTTATATTAATTACAAACACTTTGACCTATAGCTCAGGCTCATTACCAACTAGCTCTCACAGCTTAAACCAACCCATTTTAGTTATTCTATTTTTTGCCACATGGCTTTGTGGCATTATCTGTTCTCTCAAATACAATTACATATGACAAAACAGTTATCAAGTAAGAATTATAGTTATAAGATCTATTTCATTTGGCAAATTTAAAGAAACTATTATGTCATCTATCGTATGTTAAGGTTTATATTCAATTTACTTTTTATTATAATTAAGAAAAAGTATAATTACAACTATTCTTTAACACTATCAAAGACCACAGAATGATATAATATTTTTAGAGTAAACAGGAAGTGTATTGTAAGTGATTTCCAAAATTCTAGAAATGACAGAGACATTTGGTGGCCTGGTAATTCACTCTATGTTTCTCTGCATATTTTCATCTATTTTCAGCCTACAGGCCTAGAGTCTCTGGCATACCTTTCAGTGAAGCAGGGTATTTAAATTGCTCTTCTGTTCATTCTGACAAAATTTGTCAGTTTCTACTCTCTGTGTCCTGCAGACGGTCTGTCAGCCTCTTCTACAAAGCAGGACACTGAATGACCATTTTTTCTCGATTTGTCAAAGTTCAGTAGTCATTTTCCTATGCGTTCTGTATGCCCAGTTTATGCAATATACTCTCAAGCAGTAGAGGCTGCATCAATCTCTGGCCTAGGTGGCTAACTCTTGTCATAAAGAAAGAAAACTCCATATATCTCACTGCCCAGAAATGCCTAAGTTCTTAAAACATTTTAATGCTATATTATATAGGACTTTGAAGTGTTTGAAGATTACCTATCTGAAATATATCCTTATATACCTAAATTACCCAGTAGAACTATAAATTTGATTATCATACATGGCTATTAATCTGTATTTCTTAATGATACATTACAATTTTAAATGAGTTGTATAAACATAATATCTCAAACAAGAGTAGAAATACACACACAGTATAACAAAATTAACTTTAATTTTGTATCAATAGACCAAAATCAATATCATTGTAATATATTTAGAGATTAACAGTTTTTTGAGTTAAAGCCATTCAATAAATCTACCCTTTTATTATTTTTATATGATATGTCTATGTTTGGACTATGACCAAAACAAATATATATAAACAATATTTTGGGAATTGGGGCATAGTTCTCTAGACTTTTCCTTGATAATTGGGGCACTGGCAGTCTTATGGAGATCCTGAGAAATACAGAATTATCATCAAGTCTTGACAGTAGTCATCTGTGAGGCAGCATCATCTTATATAGTTGCTCTGAAGCTCTTGTGGATATTGGATCATCAGAACCATAGGGTCTTTGGAGAGCTCTCAGGTGGTCTTCCTTGATGAAACCATATTAACATAGAATGAATTCACAGCTTTCCATCCCAGTGGAATAAAAAAAAAAAACACCTTTTTTTGCAAAGCACCATATTCTTAGATCCAAATTTCACAATAAAGATACCTTTAAAATACATACAGTAGTTTAATTTAGCAGGCTTTACAATGAAATGTCTCTCTACAATTAAAAATCTCAAAGGGGGCTGGAGAGATGGCTCAGAGGTTAAGAGCACTGACTGTTCTTCCAGAGGTCCTGAGTTCAATTCCCAGCAACCACATGGTGGCTCACAACCATCTATGATGAGGTCTGGCGCCCTCTTCTCTAAAACTGTATGCATAATAAATAAATAAATCAAAAAAAAAATTTAAAAATCTCAAAGACAACACAATAATATATAGTATCCAGACTCTCTGTGTATTTTCATCTTCACATGGCTTTTCTATATTACATTTACTGTCTCTTTAATGGCTTCATTTTTAAAAAAATCTATTTATTTATATAACTTTTGTACTTCTTTTCCTCTCTTTCCCAAGCTTGCTTACATTTTACAAACATTGTAACCCTTTTAAATTTTTTTTTGTCTTCTGAATCTGTTTTATTGTATATCTGTAATTCTTTTCTGATGAGTGGAGTTTTAAATTGCTGAGCTACAAAAGGGGTACTTTTGGCTACTGACTTCTTTATGCTTGGCTTTCCAACATGTCATGGGTAACAGTGAGTCATACCTATGTTTCTGACTCTGGGAAACAGCACTAAGCAGTGGGTAGCTGTGTTTCTATACCAGAGGTGGTGCTCTCAATACTGCAGACAGCAGCTGGGAAAAGCCTCTCTGTACTTTGGCCTGAAAGAGACATAAGAAATACACTATGTTGCCACAAAAGCCTACCGCAGCCAAAGAATGGACCTTTGTAGATCACTTCATAATTAGTGACATAAATTAGGAAGCTTTTTTTGCACTATTTTAGAATCTTTTATTAAAAGATTTTTTTAGGTCTCTGTGGATCAGTGCCATGTTGGGTGCCAAATGCAGGTGCAACTTTCTCTGTACTACCTAGCCCCAAAGTCTGAATGAATGTCTCTCACCCTTGATCCTGCAGCTATTTATGAAATAATTATTCAGAGGCTCATATTAATTAAGAACTGTTTGGCCTATGGCTCAGACTCATTACATTCTACTCTTACAACTTAATTCAACCCATTTCTATTAGTCTATGTCTTGCCATATGGCTTAGTGGCATTACATTTTTCACACATCTTGCTTCTTTGGGCAGCTCACAGTGCCTGCTCTGACCCTGCCTTTCTTCTTACTGTATCTTTCTTGGATTTTCCACCTGGTGATATCCTGTCTTACCATATGCCAAACCATCTTCTTTATTAACCATTGGTAGCAACACATTCACGGCATATAGAACAACCATCTGAAGGCACATAGAAGTTTATAAAGATTTCTTTTATTATTAGTGTATATTGACTATATATAATAATGGGTATTATTGTGACATTTTTATACACATAAGTAATATTGTTCATATTCTCTATCTTCTCTCACCCATCTTCACTCTTATTGGTTACCTTTTCTTTCCCAATTAGACCCTCTATACTTATTTTAAGTGCATAAAACCTTAATCAATACTAAAAAATATTCTTTGTGGATGAAAGATTCATGCATAAACACTTGCTTCATTCTGGATCCTATCAACTGAACAATAATATCATGAGTAACTGAAACTCAGAACATTGTATGCACAGTGCATGCTATTCAATGATTGAACATGTAAATCTTATTTCACATAAATATGGAAACTCTATACTTCTACCTTTACATAGACATACATGTGCATAAATATGTGTATGTATACACAAATTCATATATGTAGATAATCATAATTTTACCTTTTTATTAAATATCTTATACATCTTTTATGGACTATTTCTGTTTTTAGTTTTATTACCAGTGACTACTTAAGAGAATTCATATTCTTTGTCTTTAAAGACATTTTCTTTCCTGTGTCATCATGTGTGTGCTTGCTTGTCTGTATATACATGACTGCATGTAGTGCTTATAGAACCCAGAAAGGGATCACATATCCCTTGGATCTAAAACTGCAGGTAGTTTTGAGACATTATACAGAAGTTTTGGGAACAGAATTTAAATCCTTTTCATGAGAAGAAAGTCTTTATAACTCTTGCTCAATTTTTCCAGTTCTAAGAGTCATAACTTTATTTCAGAGAGGAAATCAAATACTATTGTTCTGTTAAAGAAATAGAACAAAAAAAATGGCCCCCAAAGACATGATCATAGAGCAGGGACTTAGCTATCATCAGAGAACTAAAAGCTATCTGGGCCCACACTGAACAAAATGAAGAGAGTGAGAGTTCATAGAATACTCCAGTCCTAAATGAAGATGTATTCATCAAATCCCACTCCTAAGGGCTCAGGAAATAATTTATTTTTGAGTTTCTTTATGTGGTAGATTACATGTGTTGATTTCCTCATATTAAACTATCCTTACATCTCTAGACTGAAGCCTACTTGATCATGGAAAATGATATTTTTCATGTATTTTTGGATTCAGTTTGCAAGTATTATTTTTTTGCATCTACGTTCACAAAGAAAATTATCCTGTAATTCTCTCTTTCTCTTTTTAAAGAGTATGTGTTTTAGGTGCCAGGGTAACTGTGGCCTCATAAAATGAACTGAGCAATTCTGTTTCTATTTTGTAGTATAATTTAGGGAGTATTTGTCATTAACCCTTATTTGAAGTCTGTTAGAATTGTGTGCTAAAACCTTCTGGCCCTGAAAATTTTATTGTTTGGGAGATTTTAATGATTGACACTATTCCAATAGGGGTTATATATAGGTTATTTAAATTGTTTATCTAATTATATGGATGTGATACCTATTGGGAAAGTTATCTATTTATTTATTTTTAGATTCTAATTTGGTGTAGTACAGGTTTTTAAATTCTCTGAATTTTCTCATGTCTGTGGTAAAGTCCTTTTCTTCCATTTTTGATTTTGTTAATTTGTATATACTTTTTCTCTGTATTTTAGTAAGTTTGAATAAAGGTTGTTTATTTTGTTGGTTTTCTTAAAGAAACAACTCTTTGTTTCATTGACATTTTGTATTGTTCTTTTTGTATTTTATTGATTTCAGTCACCAGTTTGATTATTTTTCTTTTATTCTACTTTGTATTAGACTTTTTAAAGTGTGCTATTAAGTTGCTAGAATAAGCTTTCTCCATTTTATTTATTTGTGTTATTTCTTGATTTGTGTGTGTGTGTTATAATCATTCAATGTGTATATTATCTTTAGATTTGAAATTCATTTACTTTGTAGGTTATTGATTTTTGTAGATAAAACCTTTATCAAATCATCATCTTTTTTCCAATATTTTTTAATTTATATCTTTATTATTTTACATCATGTACCCCATCAAACTTAGTTATCAGACCTCTCAGATTCGTATACCAAATTCATCTTCTTTTAATATATTGTTTTCTAACGTTTTCTTCTAGTATTTCCAGTTTTTCTATGTGTCACATTGACTGTCCTGAAACTCACTCTGTAGACTAGGCTAGCCTTGAGCTCACAGAGATCCATTGCTTATGGAATCAAATGGAATTGAATGTGTTTTCTTTCCTTTTTTTTAATGTAGGCAGTTACTGCTAAGAACTTTCCCCTTATCATGTTCATTGTGTTCTATAACTTTGGGTATGCTGTTTTCATTTTGATTGGATTGTAAGAATTTTTTCATTTCTCAGTATTGAACCATTTTTTTTATTGAATAGGTATTTGTTGAGTGTGCAACATTTCTGTTGTTTCTGTTGTTGATATTCAGCTTTAATTCATGGTAGTCTGAAAGAATGCAAGAAGTTATATCAATTTTCTTTTATCTGTTGAGATTTGGTTTTGTTCAAATATGTGGCCAATTTTGGAAAGAATTTCATGAGATGCTGAGAAGGTAAATTGTTTTGTGCTTGCGTAAAAAGGTCAGTAAATATCTTTTAGTTCCATTTGGTTTATTACATCCATTAGCTCCAGTATTTATTACCGGCTCCCAGCTGTTGCCCGATGCCACAACCCTTCTGCTAGGCCGCTGCTGTCCACTGCCAAAAAGGACTGCTTCCCCAGCCAAAAGGGCGGTCCCATGATGCAGATGACTCCACTCCAGAAGAGCCATTTTAACCAACATCTGAGGGAGCTGCCAAGATATCTCAGAGGTTAAGGGCACTGACTGTTCTTCCAAAGACCCAAGTTTGATTCCCAACATCCACATGACAGCTAACAACTGTTTATAATTCCAAGATTTGACATCCTTGCGTAGTTTTACAGACAAACAAAACCTGTATTATTTTTTACACATTAACAAAGTGCGGATATTGTTAATTGTTGCAACCACACCTCTGCCTGCAGAGGCTCTTACTGCCCCCCTTCCCCTTTAGAAGTGCTCTGACAGGCCTCTGACTCCCAAGTCTAGGGCTTGTCTGCATGATTTCCCTTTAAAGAGCCCCAAACAAGTGGGAGACACTCTCTTTTTCTCCTTCTCTGGTCTCTATTCCCCAACTTTCTCTTTCCCCTCCCCCACCCATTCCTTTAATAAACCTAATATTGCTCCTTGGCAAGTGCTAGCAAGTGCTTCTACACGCAAAATACTGAAATATACAGTGTTCTTTTGATTAGGTTTGGTTTGAAGTCTATTTTCTTAGGTATTGAAATGTCAACACCAGTATTCTTCTTCAGTCCGTTTGATTGGATTATATTGTCCTAACCTTTTACTCTAAGGTTGTAGTGTGTTTTTTGGGTGCAACAGAAAGATGGATTATGTTTTCACATGTATTCCATTATTCTGTGTCTTTTTATTTGGGAATTGAGACCAATGTAATCAAGACATACCAATAACCAATGATTGCTGATTCTTGTTATTTTGTTGGTGGTGGTAAAAATGAAAGTGGTGGTGGTGGTGTGTGTGTTGTCTTTCTTTTGGTTTTATTGCTGTGATATTTATTTCCTGGGTTTTCATGGATGTTGGTTAACTCTCCTTTGGTAGGAGTTTTGTTTCTAACACCTAAGGTCAGCTTTGTAGATAGATATTGTTTAAAATTGAATTTATTATGGAATTTCTATTTTTCTCCATTCTTCTTTATGTGACTGTAAGTTTTGCTAGGTATAGTAATGCGGAATATCTTCTGTGGTCCTTCAAGATATAAAGAACATCTGTCCAAGCTCTTCTTGCTTTGAGAGTCTACAATAAGTAACCAGGTATGATTTTTGCCTTTATATGTTACTTGGCCTTTTTCCTTTGTAAATTTTAGTATTCTTTATTCTATATGTTTAGGACTTTGATTATTATGTGGAAGGAAGGTTTTGTTTCTATTACTGTCTATTTGATGCTCTGTAAGCTTCTTGTGTCTTAATAAGCATCTCCTTCTATGATTTTGTTGAGTATATTTGCTACACTTTTGAGCTGGGTTTCTTCTATTCTCACTCTTCTTAGGTTTGGTCTTTACACAGTGTACCAAATTTTCTGGGAGTTTATTCTGAGAAATTTTTAGATTTAACATTTTTGTCTTTATTATATGAATTTTTCTATTATATCCTCATTGCTAGAGATTCTCTTTTTCAACTCTAGTCTTCTGTTGGTGAAGCTTACCCTAGTAGTTTCTGTTTGCATTTCCAAATTTCTATTTTTTTCAGAATTTCCTTAGTTTATATTTTCTTTATTGTGTCTATTTTTATTTTCAGGTCTTTGACAGTTTTTCTTTTTCCCTTCTACGTCCTGATTATGCTTTGTTGAATTTTTTAAAAGGATTTATTTTTTATCATTTCCTCTTAAAGTATCTCTATCATTTTCATACATTTAGTATTAAGAACTTTTTGTTGTGCTTGATTTATGTTAGCATATTTAGGGCCTGCTGTGGTAGCCTGGCTGATCTTTCATGGAGACATGTTGTCCTGGCTATTACTGATTTTGTATTTGGTTGGTGTCTAGTTATTTAGATTTGAAATGGTAATAATTCTAGGTGCTGATTTCTGATTCTGGTTCTAGGTTCTGTCTGTGTTGCCTCATTGTTCTGCTCCTTGGTTACTGTTTCTCTCTAGATTTTTAGAGAATATGGTAGTTGTATGTCACCTGTTATAGTGGCCTGCTCATGTGATGTGTTCACAGAAAATGCCTGCAAGTGTTTGAGGCTGGGATAAAGGGATGACACCCAGAGTAAGGTTAGGAGGGCATGGTCTGTGAGATCTACAAAAGATATGTACAGAGGGAAGGGAAAAATGCAGGTGGTGATATGTTATAGTGCTATAAAGAGATTGAGGATTTGGTCAGGGGAAAAGATAAAGTTGAGAAGGCTTGTATGTATTCTACCAAATTTTCTGGCAGGATTGATGTATTAGGGTTTATTT
The DNA here is from genome assembly GCA_004025045.1 of Sigmodon hispidus. Taxonomy (NCBI): domain Eukaryota; kingdom Metazoa; phylum Chordata; class Mammalia; order Rodentia; family Cricetidae; genus Sigmodon; species Sigmodon hispidus. The sequence continues at coordinate 14,835 of PVIH01022256.1, read as the reverse complement.
TTGTGTGCATGTATTTGAGATTTTGTGCTTTATCTGTTATTTATTTACATTTAAATTCTGGTTTGCTTTTTTCGTTTTGTTTGCCTGTTTTGTTAAAAAAAATAGAGGGAGGATACATGGAGTTGTGTGGAAAAGGAAATGGGAAGAAGTAAGGAGAAGAAAGCATTATTAAAATATATTGTATGGAAATATTTTTAATGAAAAATAGCATCAAGTGACTGTAGCTCTATAGTATAACTTGAAATCAGAAATGGTGATGCCTTCTGAGGTTCCTGGGTTGAGCAAAATTGTTTTGGCAATCCTGGCTGTCCTGTTATTCCAAATGAAATTGAGAATTATTCTTCCAAGGTCTGTAAAAAAATGTGTTGGGATTTTGATGGGAAATGCATTTTATCTGTAGATTGCTTTTGGTAAGATTGCCATTTTTACTATATTGATCCTACCTATTCAGGAACATGGGAGACCTTTTTATTTTCTATCTTCAGTGATTAAAAATTTTTGTCAAATAAATCACTTCTTTGGTTATAGTTACTCCAAAGTGTTTAATGCTATTTGCAGCTATTATAAAGGGTGATATTTCCCTCATTTCTTTTTTCAGCTCTTTTATCTTTAGTGTATAGGAGGGCTACTGATTTCTTTGAATTAATCTTGTATCCAGCTATATTACTGAAGATATTTATCAGCTGTAGAAATTAGCTGGTATAATTTTGTGAATCACTTATGTATACAATCATATCATCTGCAAATACAAATGGTTTTACTTCCTCTTTTTCAATTTTTATCCCTTTAATTATCTTTTGTTCTCTTATTGCTTTAGATACCTAGTGCTGATATAAAAACAGACTTGTGGATCAATGGAATCAAATTGAAGATCCCAACATTAACCCAAAAACCTATGAACACCAGATCTTTGACAAACAGGCCCAAAATATTCAATGGAAGAGAGATAGCATTGTTAACAAATGGTGTTGTTATAGGTAGATGATAATGTGTAGAAAAATGTAAATAGATCCAAGCCTATCATCCTGCACAAAACTCAAATCCAAGTGGATCAAAGACCTCAACATAAACCCAGCCAAAATAAACATGATAGAAAAGAAAGTGGGAAATACCCTACAATGAATTGGCACAGGTGACCACTTCCTAAATATAACACCAGTAGTATAGACACTAAGGACAACAATCAATAAGTGGGACCTCCTGAAACTGAGAAGCTTTCTGTAAAGCCAAGGACACAGTCAATAGGACAAACGACAGCCTACAGAATGAAAAAAGATATTTTTACCAACCCTACAAGTGACAGAGGACTGATCTCTAAAATATATACTGGAACTCAAGAAACTAGAGCCCAAAACCTTGAATAACACAATCAAAAAAATGGGGTCCAGAACTAAAAAGGTAATTCTCAGCAGAATTACAAATGGTTGAAAGGCGCTTGAAAAAGTGCTCGATATCTTTAGCCATCAGAGAAATGCAAATCAAAACAACTTTGAGATACCTCCTTATACATGTCAGATTGATTAAGATAAAAGATACAGATAACAGCCTATGCTGGAGAGTTTGTGTAGCGAGGGGAACACTCCTCCATTGTTGGTGGGAGTGTAATCTTGTTCAGCCTCTCTGGAATGCAGTATGGCTGTTTCTCAGAAAACTGGTAATCAATCTCCAGAAGGATTCAGAAATATCACTATTGGGCATCTACCCTAAAGATGCACAGTCACACTTCAAAAGTATTAGCTCAGCTATGTTCACTGCAGCATCATTCATAATAGCATTAACTTAGAAACAACCTAGATGCCCCTCAATTCAAGAATGCATTAACAAACTGTGGTACATCTACACAATGGAGTACTACTCAGCAGTAAGAAAAAATGATATCCTAAAATTTGCAGGCAAATGGATGGATTTGGAGAATATCCTGCTGAGTGAGGTATCACAAACCCAGAGAGATAAGCAGGGGATGTACTCACTCATTAGTGGACTTTAAACAAAAAGCAAAGCATGTAAAAGCTACAAACCACAACCACTCAACAGCTTGAGATCTGATGCACTTTGGACCGGCACCTTGGAGCCCATTCCGTCTAGAGGAACACCTAAACTTGTCTTTGTGTTGGGAAGAGGAAAGTAGATTCACCTGGAGTTAATGCTGAACTAAGCAACCTTTGGAATTTGGGACCTCCTGCCCTTGCTGGGGAAGAGATAAGGAGATGGGTAGAAGAAAGAGTGCCTGGAAAGGGCAGGAGGAGGAAGGGAGTTAGAAAAAAAAAGATACATGAATAAAAAATGGCACTTATTTATAAATTAATTAAAAACAAAAATAGCATGAAATTACTTCACCAACACATTTTTATCTTCAATTTTATGCACAAAGAAGTTTCAAAGTGTCTGCAGAGGCTATACCTAAATAGAAAAAAGAACTATATTGAATAGATAAGGGGAAAGAGGACATCCTTGTCTAGTTCCTGATTTTAGTAAGATTGCTCTGAGTTTTTCTCCATTAAGTTTGATGTTGACTGTTGGCTTCTTGTAAATCGCCTTTATTACATTTAGGTATTTTCCCTGTATTCCTGATCTCTCCAGGGCTTTTATTAAAGCAGTGTTGAATTTTGTCAAACGTTTTTTCAGCATCTAAGGATATGATCATGTGGGTTTTTTTCCTTCAGTTTGTTTATATGATGGATAACGTTTATGGCTTTTTCTATGTTAAACCATCCCTGCATTTCAGGGATGAAGCCTACTTGGTCATAGTGGATGATTTTTTTTTGTATTGTTGTATACGGTTTGCCAAAATTTTCCTGAGAATTTTAGCATCCATATTCATGAGGGAAATTGCTCTGTAGTTCTCCTTCTTTGTTGTGTCTTTGAGTGGCTTGGGTATTAGGGTTATCGTGGTCTTATAAAAGAAATTTGGCAATATTCCTTCAGATTCTACTGTGTGAAATAGTTTGAGGAATAATGCTAGCAGTTCTTCTTTTGAATGTCTGGTATAATTCTGCAGTCAAACCATATGGACCTGGACTTTTTTTACTTGGGAGGCTTTTAATGACAGCTTCAATTTCCTTAGGTCTGTTTATGTAATTAATCTGATCTTCATTTAATTTTGGTAAATGGTACCTGTCTAGAAAGCTGTCCATTTCTTCTAGGTTTTTCATTTTTATGGAATATAAATTTTCAAAGTATGAATTCTCTGGATTTCCTTGGGGTCTGTTGTTATGTCCCTCTTTTCATTTCTGATTTTGTTGATTTAGATACTCTCTCTCTGCTCTTTGATTAGTTTGGATAAGCGCTTTTCTATCTTGTTGACTTTCTCAAAGAACCAACTCTTTGATTCATTGATTCTTTGAATTGTTCTTTTTGTTTCAATTGTATTGATTTCAGCTCTAAGTTTATTTATTTCCTTCTAGGTATGTTTGCTTCTAATTGTTTTAATTAGAATTGTTTTAATTGCTTCTAATTGTTTAATTGTATTAATTCCTTCTAGGTGAGTTTGCTTCTAATTGTTCTAAGGCTTTTAGCTGAGCTGTTAGTTCTCTACTGTGAAATTTCTCTAGACTTTTCATATAGGCATCTAGTGCTGTGAATTTTCCTCTTAAGACTGCTTTCATTGTGTCCCACAAGTTTGGGTATGTTGTGGATTCATTTTCATTAAATTCTAGGAAGACTTTGATTTCTTCCTTAATTTTTTCCTTGACCCAGATGTGGTTCATTTGAGTGATGTTTAGTTTCCATGAGTTGGTAGAGATTAATATCTATATAGAAAAAAATTGGCATTACTTTATTATCCTACTAGCAAATTTCGATACAAACTATTTAAATTCAAATACCAATATAAAATATTTTAATAAACGTTAATGTTCAACATTTTCTTATGCATGTATAAACAAAACATGTAAATGTGTTCCATATTAAAAAAATGAAAACAAAAAAGAAATAAAAATCTTCCAAGAATTTAGTGAAAATGAATCCACAACATACCTAAACTTTTGGAATACAATGAAAACAGACTTAAGAGGAAAATTCAACCCCTACCACTATCTGAAGCAATCTATTCTCTTTCTCTTTTATTGGAAAAGCTATGTGTCCCCACTAGTCCTTTACTGTATAACGAAGCTCATCAGTTTTATGATTGTAAATTGCTTATCATTTATTGACTCAACAGCTAATATCCACAAGTGAAAAAATATCATTTTGTCCTTTAGGGCTGAGGTTTAATCTAGAATAATTTTCTCTATTTTCATCTTTTTACCAATAAATTTTATTTTAGATTATTTTTTCATTAATGTCTGAGTAACACTCCACTTTGTAAATATACCACATATTTTTAGCAATTCATCTATGAAGGAACATCTAAATTGCTTCTTATTTCTGGCCATTACAAATAGAATAGAAAAGCAGTTAACATGGTTGAGCAAGTGTCTCTGTGATCAGATAAAGCATCTTTTGGGTATATAATCAAGTGGTATACCTTAATCTTCAGAGAAATCTATGTTCATCTTCCTAAGGAGCCACTAGACTGATTTCCATAGTAGCTGTACCAGTTAGCATTCTCAACAAAAACAGATGAGTGTTTCGTTTCCTCTACATGCTTTCCAGCATGGTCTTCCATTTGTTTCATTATCTGAGCCATTCTGATAGGTGTTAAGTAAAAACTAAATAATTTGATTTGTATATTTCTGATTAAGAATGTTGAATCTTTATTTTTTTTCTTTTGTTTTCTTCTCCAATTTAGTCAAAGTTTCCCTATATAGCCTTGGCTATACTAAATTATGCTCTGTAGACCATGGAGTTTTAAAACCTAGAGATCTAGCCCTCTGCCTCCTAGATACTGTAATCTCTAAGATATATAAAGTGCTCAAGAATCTAGAGCCCAAAACCTTGAATAACCCAATCAAAAATGAAGTTCAGATCTAAAAAGGAAATTCTCAGCAGAAGAATTACCAGTGGCTAAAAGGCACCGGAAAAAGTGCTCCTCATCTTTAGCCATCAGAGAAATGCAAATCAAAGCAACTTTGAGATACCACCTAACACCTGTTAGATTGGCTAAGATAAAAGGCTCAGATGACAGCCTATGTTGGAGAGGATGCAGAGCAAGGGGAACACTCCTCCATTGTTGGTGGGAGTGTAAGCTTGTTCAGCCACTTTGGAATGCAGTATGGCGGTTTCTCAGAAAATTGAGAATCAGTCTCCCCAAGGACCCAGCAATACCACTTCTGGGTGTATATCCTAAAGAGGCACAGTCACACTCCAAAGGTATTAGCTCAAATATGTTCACAGCAGTATTATTTGTAATAGCAAGAACCTGGAAACAACCTAGATGTCCCTCAACTGAAGAATGTATTAACAAACTGTGGTACATCTACACAATGGAATGCTACTCAGCAGTAAGAAAAAATGATATCCTAAAATTTGCAGACAAATGGATGGATTTGGAGAATATCCTCCTGAGTGAGGTATCACAAACTCAGAAAGATAAGCAGGGGATGTACTCACTCATTAGTGGGCTCTAAACAAAAAAAACAAGAAAAAAGCAAAGCATGCCAAAGCTGCAAACCACAACCACTGAACAACTTGGGATCAAAAACACCCTGGACTGACCCTTCGGATCCCACTCCACCTAGAGAAACACCTGACTCACTCTTGAGGGAGGGGGGACAAAACTGGATCTGGCAGGAGTGGAGACTCAACTAAGCATTATTGGTTCAGTGGGACCATAGGACTGTCTGCTCCCTGCCCAGAGAGGGGATGAGGAGTTATGGAGAAGAAAAAATGACTTGATGTGGTGGGAGGGGGAAGGGACCTTGAATAAGGATATACAGGGATAGAAAGTGTGACTTCTTTGTTAATAATAATAGTAATAATAATAAACAGCCTAATGTTATCAGACAGCAAACATTAATATATTCAGTAAACTTAAAAAACAGCAAAATGATAAAAAATACTATGGAAGTTAGTTGGGCTCCAGTACAAATGTTAGAATTAAGAAGAGTCAAAAAAGCAATTGTGACATATGGGATACACTTACAATTTGAAAAACAAATGCTCAGTAATTGACCATCACATAACCAGATCACCCCTGAAGACTAGATAGATATGATTACTGCTGTTTTAGAGGCCTGGCAACTTTTATAGTGCAAAACATGGTGGAAAAAGAAGGCTAAAATAATAGAATAAAGAAGTGTAGCCAGAGGCATAGGAGGCTCCCAAGTCCAACTTTGGAGTGCAAATGTGCATCTTTAGGGTATATGTCCAAGAGTCAATTGCAGGCTCTTTAGGGAGATTGATTCCCAGTTTTCTGAGAAACCACCATACTGCATTCCAGAGAGGCTGAACAAGTTCACATTCCCACCAACAATGGAGGAGTGTTCCCCTTGCTCCACAACTTCTCCAGCATAGGCTTTTTTCTTAGCTAATGTGACAGGTGTAAGGTGGTATCTCAAAGTTGTTTTGATTTGCATTTCTCTGATTGCTAAAGATGTTGAGCACCTTTTCAAGTGTCTTTCAGCCATTTGTAATTCTTCTGCTGAGAACTTCCATTTTAGTTCTGAACCCCATTTTTTGATTAGGTTGTTCAAAGTTTTGGGCTCTAGTTTCTTGAGTTCCTGTATATTTTAGAGATCAGTCCTCTGTCACTTGTAGGGTTGGTAAAAATCTTTTCCCATTATATAGGCTGTCATTTTGTCTTATTGACACTGTCCTTGGCTTCACAGAAGCTTCTCAGTTTCAGGACATCCCACTTATTGATTGTTGTTCTTAGTGTCTGTGCTACTGGTGTTATATTTAGGAAGTGGACGCCTGTGTCAATTTGTAGAAGTGTATTTCCCAGTCTCTTTTCTGTCAGGTTCAGTATGGCTGGGTTTATGTTGAAGTCTTTGATTCACTTGGATTTGAGTTTTGTGCAAGGTGACAGGCTTGTATCTATTTGCATTTTTTCTACACACAACCAACCAGCTATGCCAACACCATTTGTTAAAGATACTATCTTTTCTCCATTGAATATTTTTTGCCTCTTTGTCAAAGATCAGGTGTTCATAGGTTTTTGTATTAATGTGGGATCTTGAATTTGATACCTTGATCTACAAGTCTATTTTTGTGCCAGTACCAGGCTGTTTTTATTACTGAAGCTCTATAGTATAACTAGAAGTCTGTGATAGTGATGCCTACTGAGGTTCTTCTGTTGAACAAAATTGTTTTGGCAATCCTGGCTTTATGTTTTCCAAATGAAATTGAGTATTGTTCTCTCAATGTCTATAAAAAATTATGTTGGCATTTTGATGGGAAATACATTGAATCTGTAGACTGCTTTTGGTAGAATTGCCATTTTTACTATGTTGATCCTACCTATCCAGGAACATGGGAGAGCTTTCCATTTTCTGATACCCTCTTCAATTTCTTTTTTCAGTGATTAGGAATTTTTGTCAAATAGGTCTGTTACTTCTTTAGTTATAATTACTCCTAGGTATTTAATAATATTTGCAGCTATTATGAAGGGTAATGTTTTTCTTATTTATTTTTCAGCCCTTGTATCTTTAGTGTATGGAAGGTTTATTGATTTCTTTGAGTTAATCTTTTATCCTGCCTCATTGCTGAACTTGTTTATCAGCCATAGAAGTTTCTTGGAAGAATTTTGTGGGTCACTTATGTATACAATCATATCGTGTGCAAAGAGATGGATTCACTTCTACTTTTCCAATTTGTATCCCCTTAATCAGTTTTTGTTCTCTTATTGCTTTAGCTACAACTTCCACAAGTCTATTGAATAGATAAGGGGAGAGAGGACATTCTTGTCTAGTTCCTGATTTTAGTGGGATTGCCTTGAGTTTTTCCCCATTAAGTTTGATGCTGGCTCTCGGTTTCTTATAAATTGCCTTTATTATATTTAGGTATTCACCCTGTGTTCCTGATATCTCCAGGGGTTTTATCATAAATGAGCTTTGAATTTTGTCAAAGGCTTTTCAACATCTAAGGATATGATCATATGGTTTTGTTCCTTTAGTTTGTTTATATGATGGATAACGTTTATGTGTTTTCATATGTTAAAACAGCCCTGCTTTTGTAGGATGAAGCCTACTTGGTCGTGGTGGATGATATTTTTTATATATTATTGTATACAGTTTGCTAAAATTCGTTCAGAATTTTAGCATTAATATTCATGAGGTAAATTGGTCTGTAACTTTTCTTTGTTGTGTCTTTGAGTGGCTTGGGTATTAGGGTTATCGTGGCCTCATAAAAGGAATTTGGCAATATTCCTTCAGATTCTACTGTGTGAAATAGTTTGAGGAGTAATGGTAGTAGTTCTTTAATTGTCTGGTAGAATTCTGCACTGAAACCATATGAAACAGGGCTTTTAGTTTTGGAGAGGCTTTTAAAGACAGCTTCAATTTCCTTAAGGGTTAAAGACCTGTTTAGATAATTAATCTGATCTTCATTTAATTTTGGTAAATTGTTCCTGTCCAGAAATCTGTCCATTTCTTCTAGGTTTTCCATTTTTGTGGAATACAGATTTTCAAAGTATGATCTGATAATTCTTTGGATTTCCTGGGGGTCTGTTTTTATGTCCCCCTTTTCATTTCTGATTTTGTTGATTTGGACACTCTCTTTGTGCTTTTTGATTAGTTTGAATAAGGGCTTATCTATCTTGTTGACTTTCTCAAAGCACCAACTCTTATATTCATTGATTCTTTGTATTGTTCTTTTTGTTTCAATTGTATTGATTTCAGCTCTAAGTTTGATTATTTCCTGTCCTCTACTCCTTCTATGTGAGTTTTCTTGTAATTTTTCTAAGGGTTTCAGCTGTGCTGTTAGTTCTCTAATGAATTTCTCTAGGCTTTTCATATAGGCATCTAGTGCTATGAATTTTTTTCTTACGACTGCTTTCATTGTGTCCCACAAGTTTGGGTACATTTTGGATTCATTTTCTTTAAATTCTAAGAAGACTTTGATTTCTTTCTTAATTTCTTCCTTGACTCAGAGGTGGTTTAGCTGAGTGATGTTTAGTTTCCATGAGTTGGTAGGCTTCCTGTGATTTTTTTATGTTGTTGAACTCTAACTTTAGGCTATGGTGGTCTGATATGATACAAGAGATTAATTTCCCCTTTTTTGTATATGATGGTATTTGCTTCATGACCAATTATGTGGTCAGTTTAGAGAAAGTTCTATGAGGAGCTGAGAAATATGTATATTCCTTTTCAATTGGTTCTGTAAATATCTATTAAATCCATTTGTATCATAACCTCTGTTAGGCTCTTTATTTCTCTGTTGAGTCTCTTTCTTATTGACCTATCCAGGGGTTTTAGTGGGGTGTGATGTCTCCCACTATTAGGGAGTGAGAATTGAAGTGGGATTTGATCTTTAGTAGTGTTTCTTTTACATAGGTAGGTGTCCTTATATTAGGGGCATAAATAATCAGGATTGAAATCTCCGCTTGACCACTTTTTCTTGTCACAAAAAAGTATTGAACAACTTGGTCTCTTTTAACTGCTTTTAGCTTAAAGTCTACTTTGTTAGAAATTATGATGGCAACCCGAACTTTTTTCTTAGGAGCATTTGAATATAAAATCTTTTTTTCTAACCTTTTACTCTGTTCCTGTGTGTGAATTTGTTGTTGAGTTGTGTTTCTTTATGCAGCAGTAAGATGACTTCTCTTTTTGTATCTATCTTGTTAATGTGTGTCTTTTTATAGGTGAGTTGAGTCCATTGATGTTAAGAGATATTAGTGACCACTGATTGATGTTTCCTGCTATTTTTGATGGTAGCTTGTATGTATTTACTTTCTCTGGGCTGTTCTTCTCTTGGATTATTGATTGTTTGTGGTTTCATGGGTGTGTCTGAGGTCCTTTGGTTGGAATTTTCCCTCTTATGCTTTCTGGACAGCCAGATTGGTTCATAACAATTGTTTCAGTCTGACTTTGTCATGAAATATCTTTTTTACTTCATCTATGGTGATTGATAATTTTGCTGGGTATAGTATTCTCATATGACAGCCATGCTCTTTTATTGTGTATATAACTTCTGACCAAGCCCTTCTTGCTTTCATCATTTAAATTGAATACTCAGATGTTATTTTTATGTGTCTGCCTTTATAAGTAAGTTGGACCTTTCCTTTTGCAATTCTTAAAATTTTGTCTTCTTTTTGTATGTTTTGTTCCTTGATTATCATGTGACACACTGACTTTTTTGGAGGTCATATCTATTTGGTGTTCTGTAAGCTTCTTGTATTTTTATAGGCATTTCCTTCTTCAAGTTAGCAAAGTTTTTTTCTATGATTTTATTGAACACATTATCTGTGCCTTTGAGCTGGCATTCTTCTCCTTCTTCTATTCCTATTATTCTCTAGTTAGGTCTTTTCATGGTGTCCCAGATTTCCTGAACACTTTGTGTTATGAATTGTTTGGTTGTAGTATTTTCTTTGACTGATATATCTATTTCAGCTACTGAGTCTTTCACTTCAGAGATTCTATCTTCCATCTCTTGGATTCTGTTGGTTATGCTTGTATGTGTAGTTCTAGCTCTTTCTGTCACATTTTCTTTTTCCATCTTTGCCTCATTTTGTACCTTTTTTATTGCTTCTATTTCAGGTTTTAGTTTCTGGAATGTTTCTTTCATTGTTTATTTCACCTTTTCTTGGTTTCCTTTCAAGGATTTTTTTTCATCTTTTCCAATTTTTTGTTTGTATTTTCTTCTATTTCTTAACGGGAATTTTTATATCTTCTTTGAAGGCTTCAATAATCTTCATAAAGGTGTTTTTGTTGTTGTTTTCTTCTGCTTCCTCTTAATTGCTCTAATCAGGTCTTGCAGTTGTAGAACCACCACTTTCTTCTGGAGTTGCCTTATTGTCCTTTATATTATTGTATATACTTTTGCACTGGCTTCTGCCCATTTCTTAAGTGGTTCACGATTAGGCAGCTCCTAGTCAGTTGTGGCAAGAGGGCTTTTGTGTCTCTGTCTCCTCTGAGCAAGCGGTCTGCTTGATCTCTGACTCTGCTCTGGGCAGGAGTCTGAATTTCAAGGCCTCAGTCCTTCTCTGATGATACAGTTTGCCCTGGAGGTGGGGCTGGCTATGCCAGGTCCCCTTTTTTAAGTGTGACTGGATGAGCCCCTCACAGCCAAACCATAGTCCTGTCTGCTACTGAGAGTCATGCATCACAGACAGATCTTTGTCCTGGAACCAAACTTTCCGGGTGGGGATTCAGACGATGAGGCCTGTTCACTTTACCTCTGAATGGAGTCTGAATTTCAAAGTCCTCAGTCCTTCTCTGTTGATGCAGTTGAAATTGGGGCTGGTTGTGCAAGGTCTCCTCTTTTATGAGTGGCTGGAGGAGCCCCTCACAGCCAAATCCTAGTCCTGTCTGCTAAGGAGAGTCTGGCTCAAGCACCACAGACCATTTCTGGTCCTGGAATACAACTTTCCAGGTGGGGAATCAGGCACCCAGACCTGCTCACCTCTCCTCTGGAAGGAGTCTGCCATTTGTAATTCTCAGCAAAAGAATTTGTTTTAGTTCTGAACCACATTTTTTTTTAAATTGGGATACTTAGAATTTTGAGCTCTAGTTTCTTGAGTTTTCTCTATATTTTAGACATCAGTCCTCTGTCACTTCTAGAGTTTGTGAAAGTCTTTTCCCATTCTGTAGTTGTTGTTTTGTCTTATTGACTGTGTCCTTTTCCTTACAGAAGCTTCTGAGTTCCATAGAGTCCCAACAATTAATTTTTCTTTGTGACTGGGCCACTGGTGTTATATTTAGGAAGTGTTCACCTGTGCCAATGCATTGGAAGGTATTTCCCACTTTCTTTTCTATCAAGTTCAGTGTAGCTCGGTTTCTGATGAGGTCTTTGATCCCCTTGGATTTGAGTTTTGTGTCAGGTGACAGGTTTGGGTCTATTTGCATTTTTCTACACACTACCAGCCAGTTATGTCAACAACATTTGTTGAAGAAACTATCTTTTTTCTATTGAATATTTTTTGCTTCTTTGCCAGAAATCAGGTGTTCCTAGGTGTGTGAGTTAATGTTGGTATCTTAAATTTGATTTCATTGATCGACAAGTCTATTTTATGCCAGTACCAGGCTGTTTTTATTATTGTAGTACTATATTATAACTTGAAGTTGGGAGTAGTGATGTGTCCTGAGATTCTTCTGTGGAGCATAATTGTTTTGACAATCCTGGGTTTCATGTTATTTCAAATAAAATTGAGTATTGTCCTTTCAATGTAAAAAATTGTGTTGGTATTTTGATTGGAACTGATTTGAATCTTTAGAGTGTTTTTGGTAAAACTACCATTTTGGCTATTTTGAATCTACCTATCCAGGAACATGGAGGTTTTTCCATTTTAGAATATCCTCTTCAATTTCTTCTTTCAGTATTTGATTTAACATTTTTATCTATCAGTTTTGTCACTTTTTTGGTTATAGTTATACTGAGGTATTTAATGATATTTTCAGCTATTATAAAAGGTTGTTCAGCAACTTTGGAATGCAATATGGAGGTTTCTCAGAAAATTGAGAATCAATCTCCCCAAGGACCCAGCAATACCACTTCTGGTTGTATACCCTAAAGAGGCACATTCACATACCAAAGATATTAGATCAACTATGTTCATAGCAGCATTATTTGTAATAGCAAGAACCTGGAAAAAACCTAGATGTCCCACAACTGAAGAATGGATTAACAAACTGTGGTACATCTACACAATGGAATACTACTCAGCAGTAAGAAAAAATGATATCCTAAAATTCGCAGGCAAATGGATGGATATGGAGAATATCCTCCTGAGCGAGGTATCACAAACTCAGAAAGATAAGCAGGGGATGTACTCACTCATTAGTGGCCTCTAAACAAACAAACAAGAAAAAAAGCCAAGCATGCCCAAGCGGCAAACCACAATCACTGAACAGCTTGGGATCAGAAACACCCTGGACTGACCTTTCAAACCCCACTCCAACTATAGGAATACCAGGCTCACTTTTGAGGGAGGGGGACAAAACTGGATTTGGCCAGGAGTGGAGACTGATCTAAGCATTATTGGGTCAGTGGATCCATAGGACTGTCTGCTCCCTGCCCAGGGAGGGGATGGGGAGTTACAGAGAAGAAAAATGTCAAGATGTGGTGGGAGGGGGAAGGGACCTTGAATAAGGATATACAGGGATGGAAAAAAAATTTCAGAGGGAAAGCTGAACACATAGTAAATATATGTGTAGCAATCTTATTTGCATTACCACTCTTGATAAGCCATGCTTATGATTCTTATCCTCTTCATAGTTATTATTAACTTTTCCTCATTTTAAATTCATGTTACTGTATTTTTGTTAAATACAAAATAAAGAAGGAAAAAAATAAAAATAAAAGGTGATATCTCCATTATTACTTTTTCTTTTTTTTTCCTTCTTTATTTTGTATTTATCAAAAAAAACAGTAAAATGAATTTAAAAATGCCGAGGAGTTAACAATAACTATACAGAGGATAATAATCATAAGCATGGCTTATCAAGGGTGGTAATGCAAATAAGATTACTACACATATATTTTCTTTGTGTTCAGCTTTCCCTCTGAATTTTTTTTTTCCATCCCGTATATCCTTATTGAAAGTCTCTTCCCCCTCCCACCACATCTGATCATTTTTCTTCTCTGCGACTCCCCATCAACTCCCTGAGCAGGGAGCAGACAGTCCTATGGTCACACTGGCCCAATAATGCTTGGATCAGTCTTCACTCCCGGCCAAATCCAGTTTTGTCCCCCCTCCCTCAAGAGTGAGTCAGATGTTCCTATAGATGGACTGGGGTTTGAAGGGTCAGTCCAGGGTGTTTCTGATCCCAAGCTTTTCAGTGGTTGTGGTTTGCTGCTTGGGCATGTTTGGCTTTTTTTTCCTGTTTGTTTGTTTAGAGACCACTAGTGAGTGAGTACATCCCCTGCTTATCTCTTTGAGTTTGTGATACTTCGCTCAGGAGGATATTCTCCAAATCAATTCATTTGCCTGCGAATTTTAGGATATCATTTTTTTTCTTACTGCTGAGTAGTATTCCATTGTGTAGATGTACCACAGTTTGTTAATCCATTCTTCAGTTGAGGGACATCTAGGTTTGTTCCAGGTTCTTGCTATTACAAATAATGCTGCTATGAACATAGTTGAGCTAATACCTTTGGAGTGTGAATGTGCCTCTTTAGGGTATACACCCAGAAGTGGTACTGCTGGGTCCTTGGGGAGATTGATTCTCAATTTTCTGAGAAATCTCCATATTGTATTCCAAAGTGGCTGAACAAGCTTACACTCCCACCAACAATGGAGGAGTGTTCCCCTTGCTCCACATCGTCTCCAGCATAGGCTGTCATCTGTACCTTTTATCTTAGCCAATCTAACAGGTGTTAGGTGGTATCTCAAAGTTCTTTTGATTTGCATTTCTCTGATGGCTAAAGATGAACAGCACTTTTTCAGGTGCCTTTCAGCCATTCATAGTTCCTCTGCTGAGAATTCCCTTTTTAGAACTGAACCCCATTTTTTTTCTCCTTCTTTATTTTGTATTTATCAAAAAAAAAAAAACAGTAAAAAGAATTTAAAATGCAGACGAGTTAACAATAACTATACAGAGGATAAGAATCATAAGCATGGCTTATCAAGGGTAGAAATACAAATAAGATTGCTACACATATTTTTTCTTTGTGTTCAGCTTTCCCTATATATCCTTATTCAAGGTCTCTTCCCCCTCCCAACACATCTGGTCATTTTTCTTCTCTGCAACTGCCCATCCCCTCCCTGGGCAGGGAGCAGACAGTCCTATGGTCCCACTGACCCAATAATGCTTAGATCAGTCTCCACTTCTGGCCAAATCCAGTTCTTTCCCCCCTCCC
>PVIH01022255.1:7692-27755 GCA_004025045.1 Sigmodon hispidus | reverse complement strand
TGGGTCAGTGGGACCATAGGACTGTCTGCTCCCTGCCCAGGGAGGGGATGGGGAGTTGCAGAGAAGAAAAATGACCTGATGTGGTGGGAGGGGGAAGGGACCTTGAATAAGGATATACAGGGATGGAAAAAAAATTCAGAGGGAAAGCTGAACACAAAGTAAATATATGTGTAGCAATCTTATTTGCATTATCACCCTTAATAAGTCATGCTTATGATTTTTATCTTCTTTATAGTTATTGTTAACTTTTCAGCATTTTAAATTAATTTTACTGATTTTTTTATAAATACAAAATAAATAAAGAAGAAAAAAAAACATGCCAAGTCCACTTACTACTAATTAGAAACCATATCTCCAAAGAAAAGTGAGCTTCCTACCTTCTGAAACCATCAACTGCCAATAACCCTCACTAAGGGCAGGGCCTCAAGAACTCATTTTTCATTTATGCTGGAATTCTGTTTTTTATTTTAATAAAAAATGATAACAGAAAAAAAGAACATGGCCAGAAATAAGAATAAATGGATAAAAAGAAAGAGTAACAATATTAGTTTCATTTTATGTGAAAACACTGAAGTGGAAAGGTTGATTACACATTGTTTCATAGCCAATATACTCCATGATAAGAATTCAACAACATATAATCTTATCCTAGATTCCATAATTCCTCCACTGTTTTCTTGCCTCTTTATAACAATGATAGACTATTGGCAGGCACAGAGAACGTAGGCAATAAAACCAAGGATGAGAAATAAGCCTCAAGGTAAGTGTGTATGTGTTGTGTGTATATGTGTGTGTGTTTTCTTCTGTTAAATCATAGATCATTTGAAGCAGCACAATGGGTAGTAAGACATAAAAGTGAAATTTAGCCTACTTCAAAAAGGTACTGAATATTAACCTTATATGTTGTATGTTTTCAGATATGATTTCAGTAAACCCAAGGTTTCATATGGAGGAAACTTGGTCTCTGTCATGACAATGTAAAGAGACAGTGTTGAAATGATCCTACCTAGTAGGCTCTGGAATGGATTTCCAGCACCACGAAAAGAAACAGACAAAACTAGAGTTAAATAATTTGATTGGAGAGCATTCCTTTGAAGGGAATAAGAAAGGCCTCTTGGAGCTTTGAGTTAATTCTCTTAAGATGTTTGTAAACAAAGTAATCAGTGCTTTATTACCTCACCAAATAATCTCTGATACATATTCTTGTACTCTATTGGTATCTGTTGTGTAACATAGCCAGGGGACCCCTATCATTGCCCAAACGATGCAAGATTCTCACCTTTGAACTTTTGAACTGCCAGAACAAAGAGTTAAATAAAGCTCACTCCCACCCCACCTTTTTTCTCTCTTACTGAGGATTTAACTGTGAGCCTCTGGGCATGCTAAGCATACAATATGCCACAGAGCTATACTACAAGTCTTTTTTAAAATTTTAATTAAACTCTTCTCAACATATAATACATGTTGTTCATGATTTCCTCTTCTACAGCTCTAAGATTTCTCTCCATTTCGCTATCCACCCAACTGTATGTACCCAAACAAACAAACGACAACAACAACAGATACCTTCTGGAAAAAGGAAAGTCAGTTTTTTTCCAATGGGGTATTACTTTATGTATCAACCATACTCCAGGCCAGGCCCTGTGTCCAGCAATAGTTGCCTAATTTAAAACAAACTCCATTTTTTTTTACATGAGCTTTTAATTTCATTTTGTTTGGGCATTGTTTTTGTTAAGGTCTCTTATATAAAATACCCAACATCTATATCTTATTATAGTAACAGAAAATGAACTAATATAATAGGTGTATCAGTGAACAACACAAGCACAATTTTCTGGGCAGAATAATTATATCTGGCAATAGCATACAAAATAATTTTGAGGAAAAAAACCACACAGGATGAAAGACCAACACAAAGATAATCACCATGTCACTAAACACTAAAAATAAGATTGGAAAGGAAAAATGGCTTGGGGGAACATTGGTTAATTAACCAGTCCACAAAACTGTGTCTATCCCCCAAACAAATAAAAAATCTATAGCTTATAAAATAGTGTTGCCTTCAACAACTTTATAATTCAATTAGAATGTAAACATAAAACCTTGGAGATGGTAAGCAAATGAAGCACTTTTCATCATTATATAACAAAACGTATTTATTTATATAAAATATAAACTATTGGCAAAGAAAAGTAATTTTAAAATTACATAATGAAATTGAAAATTGTAAGAGCTTCTTTAAAAACTATTGAAGTCTTTTTACATTTATTTTACATCCTGACCATAGTTTTCCCTCCCTCATCTCCTCCAATTTCCTCTACTCCCATCTCCCCTTTGCTTCATCCCCATCCATTCCCCCTCTGTTTCTATTTAGAAAAGGAAGGCTTCCCATGGATGTCAAGTTTCTCACATTTTTGGGAGTCCCACAAGTAGACCAAGCTATACAACTGTCAAATATACGCAGAGGCCCTAGGATGGTCCCATACAGGGTACCTGGATGTTGGTCCATAATCTGTCTATGAGCTCCTATTAGCACAATCATTCCTCCCTCTCTTCAACAGGATTCCTGGCTGTGGATCCCTGCATCTGTTTCCATCAGTTACTGGATGAAGGCTCTCTGATAACTATTAGGGACTCACCAATCAGATGCTTCTCTTCTCCACTATGTCAAAGAGTCTTAGTTGGGGTCATCCTTGTGGATTCTTGGGAGTTTCCCTGGTACCAGGTTTTTCCCTAATCCCATAATATCTCCCTCTGTCAAGATATCTCTTTACTACTCCCCGATTCCATCCTGCCCAAACCCACCCAACCTGATCCTTCATATTCCCACCCACCAGCCCCCAGTTTACCCAGAAGATCTCTCTGGGCCCTCCTTGTACTTAGTGTCTCTAGGGCTATGGATTGTAATGTGTCAAAGCTTCTTTAAAATATTCTTGGACTTAACTAAGAAGACAAGAATTAACAAATTTCAAAGGCTTCCCTGGCTTATTCTTAAATGGTGGGAGCATAGGGAAGAAAAGGAGCAATGAAGGAAAGAATGATGAAGGGATATGTGAAGGTCTTGAGTAAAAACAAATTATAAGTAGTTGTGCAATCTTAATTTAATGCCAGCCTTTTTTACATTAAGAATCACAATTTCATTACCCAAAGGATCAGGGATTAGGCTGGTGATACAGCTCAGTGGCTGAGTGCTTACCTAACATTCCTTGGGCCCTGGGTTAAATCCCTAGTTCCACAAAAGAATCCAAGCAAACAGTAGGAATGAATATTTATCATTTTAAATTCATTTGAAAAGACTCAGAGAAATAAGAAAATTCAAAGTTTTGTTTTGTTTTGGTACTAAGGATCAATCCCAGGGCCTTGTGCTTGCTAAGCAGACAAGCCTATCACGGAGCTACATTTCAAGATGAAAACTATGCAAATAAATAAGTACTAGCTAAGTAAGACAGTAGAAAAAAATAATAAATAATAAAGGATACTTTATAACAAACTAAGAAATGTCCTCCAGCTGAGAAGCTATGGTTAAGTGATGGTTGATGAAAGTGACAGAGTCAACTTTCTTTAAGGATTCCGGCCATAGGAGGCCAACCATGCTTCAGCAGATGGCCCCACACTCATACAAATACAGGCAGCACTGCTTATACTCATGAAGTTGTGAAGAAATAGTGATTGGAGGAATGGGAAGGAATTGATCAAAGCACGTTGTATGCAATTACAGGATTACAAAAAAAACCCTTTTTTTAAAAAAAAAAAAAAAAGTGAAGAACACCCAAGCTTCAAACCATAACCACTGAACAGCTTGGAATCTGAAAATTATTTTTAATATAGTCTTCTGTTGTTCATCTGATCTCAACACAATTCTACACAATGGCATTGTTACATATTTCTTTTATTTTCTTGTCACTATTTTATATTATTTTTAGAAAATAAAGTCCTTTTTTCCATGAAAAAAGAGAATTACAAAAAACTAGAAAAGCAAAGCATATTTTAGTGTAAATGTGTTTTATAAGATTCATGTTATATTTTATTTAAAAGTTTTAGCAATTTTCTATTTAACTTTCATTAAAATTGTGTCATATTACTAACTCTTAAGTTATTCGGTATTTGGGATTTGGGTTAAGTTCAATGACAAAGTATTTACCTTACATGTGTTAGGACTTGTATTCCATCCTTAAAATAGAAAAATATTTTTAAATTATCATTTAGTCAATAAAAATAGAGCTTAGGCTTCATTTATTTTCTGCATAAAATATAGTAAACAAATTTTCAGGTGCCTTTTAAATGTAATATTATAAATGTGTGTGTATATGTTAGAAAATTGCTGTAAAATTTTTTAAATCCTATGGATTATAAGTCTAAAAATCTAAGACAATGAGTCAGTTTTGTAGCCAAAACAAGGAATTACCAAAAATATATCAAAGGAAGAAAAAGAAGGAAACTCTTCCAGATAAAACAAATATAAAGATGTTGCATATCTACTTAGATATAGAGCTAAACCAGATTATTAGAATAGTGTCTTGGAACCCTAGAAATAATCTTTGATACTCAAATGCTACACTATGTATATGGAATGCATTTAATTAAAAGTTATTTTGATGAAAGACAAGTGGGGGAAAATGATGATCTCATAAAAAGATTCAGCTGCTAAGAATCAAAAATTTCCCTTTATCACCTTTGAATAAGTGTGGTCACACACAGACACTGAATGGTAACACTTGAATGAAGTGCCCGTAGTTTTGGAGTTTACCTATGTTCTGCCCAATACACTGTAATACTGTAATACTTATGACTTTAATGTATTCATCCTTGTGGATCTTGGAAAAATAACCACTCATTTTTGATGATGTCATATTTGTTTCTTTGTTTAATTATGAAAAGATAACAGAAATGATCTTTTAATATTTTGATGAAAACTTTTTAATCTGCAGATTATTAATACTTTTTCCAGTATCATTGAAGAACCAAACCTTTCATAATTTCCAGTGAATATACTGTCGTAGATTGATAGCGAAACCCCAGTGCTTTGATAACTTTTTCATAAATCACCTTTATTAGTAATTTTACATGCATTCATGCCAGGGATATAAATTTAATTATTTCTTATCCAGAATCATAAAGTCTGAGTGGGCAAAGAGGAGCAGAGTAGAAACAAGATTTGGGAAAATGTCTTTAAAACTATTAATATTATGTTAAAATCAAGGTTCATGGTAGTTGCAATTCTTAACATATATCCAAATATTTTATTCAGTCTGAAATAAAAATATGTTTTACTCTTCATATGAGAAAAGTCAGAACTATTTTGTTAGTGTCCAAGAACAATGATAATCTGTGATCCAAATTTAAGACATGTGGGTCCTGGAGAGATGACTCAGTAGTTAAATTGCTTGATTTTAAAGCATGAGGGCCTGAGTTTAGATATCTAGAATTTATATAAAAGCTGAGTAAATAAGTGTATGCCTGTAATCCTAGTTTGGGGAGCAGAGACAAAAGGTTCTGGGAGGCTCACTCTTCAGCTAGTCTAGTCAAAATGATGATCTTTAGGTTTAGTAAAAGGCCTTGTCTTCAAAACTTAAAAGTACAGAAACAAATGAGAAAAAAATGTCTTCAGATATATCTGTACCAGCGAGTTCACCTGCAAACATGTGTTCACATATATACAGTGTTTTTGAAAAAGACAAATTTTACATTAAATATTTAAAAATTAAATCTGTGGATTATCTTGAAATAGCATTTCCTATATTGAAATCACTGAGCATACTTCCCTTAGAAATTTATCCATTATGTATGAAACTGTCCCCTAACCACTAGCTGTGTGACCTTAGACAATTAATCCAACTTCTTTATAACTTAAACTTTTAAACAAAGCATTGATACTTGGATATCTTTTATATCTAGCATTTTAAAATTGAATGGTAAATTTATTTTATGTGAAATATCTCTGCAGATATTTTGTTTTGCTTTTCCAAGACAGGGTTTCTTTGTGTAGCTTTGGAGCCTGTCCTGGAACTCACATTGTAGACTCAGGCTGGCCTCAAAACTCTGGATATTTTAAACCCATACTTGTTTTTTTTTTTTTTTTGCATATGCTCTTAAATTTTACTCAAATGAAACAAAATGAATGTAAACTATAAGTTTGATAGTTTCTACTGCTATTTATTGCTATTATGATAAATCTTATCTTCCTAAGAAATGAAGTGTAAAGGCCAGTGAGATGGTTCAGCAGTTAAGAGCATTGGCTACTCTTCTAGAGGACCCAGGTTCAATTGCCAGCACCCACATGGCAGATCTCAATTGTCTTTAACTCCAGTTCCAGGGGATCCAAGGTCCTCACACAGTCACACATGCTAGCACAAGAAAACAATGCACATAAAATGAAAAACCTTATTGATAAAAAATTAAATTAAAACAATAAATTGAATACAGAATTTCAAAACTCAGTTCAACCCAGAGAGATAAAAAGATTTCAGAAAACAAGTAGCATTCTAATCATTCACTATTTTCTGTGTATGTGTGTGTGTGTCTGTACATGCCTGTGCACGCAAGTGCATTCGCTAATGCATGCACCCTTGTTCAGATGTGTGTATGTGCATGGAGAAATCAAAGTTCCTGCTGGTCTTCAGAATCTATCCACCTTGGTTACTGAGACAGAGTATCTCATTAGGGTATAGGGCTCACCAAATGGGCTAAGGTGAATGGACAATTAGCCCTGGGATATAACTATTGCTGCATCCTCAGCACAGTGATTATAAGCACAGGCACCACTTTCAGCTTTTTTGTGGTTGCTGGAGATTGAACTGCCTGATAAACACTTTATGACTGTTCTCTCCAGCCCCTCAAAAAATTATTTTCTAATGAAAGGCAAACAAAAAAAGCAACAACAAAAGAAATTGTGTATATTTTTAGACATGTTTTTCTTCTTGCTTTCATTTCCAACCTTATCATTAGAAGAAGAGAATGCTCTAATATTCTAAGAGTGTCTTGCTTCACTAAAATGCAAACCAAGAATTTTCACCAGCCAGGTGCACTGGTACACATCTTTAATTCCAGTGCTAGGGAAGCAGAAGCAGGTAGACTTCTATGAATTAATGGACAGCCTGATGTACATAGTTCAGGCCAGCCATAACTTTGTAATGAGACTCTGAAAACACAAAAGCAAAAACCCAACCAAACAAATAAAAACAAAAACCAACCCGTTCTCACTATCTATGCAGAGATAAGATCAAAACCAGTGCAGTGCAAAGTGTAATATCATTATATTCGTTGCCAAACTGTATGCATTATCAAACTAATTCAGTGCTAACTTAGTACTGAGCCACATCTTGGTTGCCAGCCTCTGATTGTACATAGCAAAAGTTCCTGTTCCTTTAAAGGTCATGATTGGAGACAGAGGCAGGTGGCTCTCTGTGAGTTGGAGGCCAGCCTGGTCTACAAAGTGAGTGCCAGGACTCTCTTACTATAGCTTCTATTGCCAGGAAATCAACAGAAAAATCATCGAAGGTGGTGCCCCCTACTGTTTGAGTAACTTCAGCTAGGAACAAAGATGGAGTTTGCAGAAGCTCTTACTATAGCACCTATCGCCAAGAAAGCAGCAGAGAAAACATCGAAGGTGGTGCCCCCTACTGTTTGAGTAACTTCAGCTAGGAACAAAGATGGAGTTTGCAGAAGTTCTTACTATAGCACCTATCGCCAAGAAAGCAGCAGAGAAAACATCGAAGGTGGTGCCCCCTACTGTTTTGGTAACTTCAGCTAGGAACAAAGATGGAGTTTGCAGAAGCTCTTACTATAGCACCTATTGCCAAGAAAGCAGCAGAGAAAACATCGAAGGTGGTGCCCCCTACTGTTTTTGCACATTTTCCCTCGCAGTACAAGGATTTTCCTCTACCGGAAGTTCCCTAATAGTCACGTGCCAGAAGGCGCTGAAATCACGGTACCAAAAGTAGCCAATGAGGATTGTCCCTTGGGAATATAAGGCCCACCCCCAAGCAAAGTTCTGAAGGCCGGTTATCGGCTTTTTGTCGCGAAGAACTGCTTGCTTGACTTGAGGTAAAATTGCTTTTCTGGTAACGGTTGCTCAGGTTTTTGCTGCTGCCTACAGCTGTTCAGAACTGATATTTCCTTGAGGCACTGACACCCTGAAGCATGGAGCAATTTTGCAAGACAGTTCCTAGCTTTCTCACCAAACTCTGGGTTTTAGTAGACGACATCGCCTTGGACAATGTGATTCGCTGGAGTAAGGTAAAAGACTCTGTGGGAAGAAGCATAGGTGTAAATAGAGGGATGTAGCTTCAGAAAGACTATTTTCAGGGTGTGGGAAATTTTCAAACAGGTTGAAGGACAGAGGCACAGATATTTTTTCGACCCCTACAGCCCTTTGGTGGACACTGAGTTTTATTAGAGGATGATTAAGTTTCCACTTCATGAAGTGCTGTGATTCCTGACAATAACTCCACTATTTTTTTTTCTCTTCAGAACCTTTTGAATATGTGCTACAAGAGTATAAAGTAACTCATAAGTGGACAGCTTTACCATAAAAATCTAAGTAGTACATATTTTAGCTTTTCTAACAAAGCACAAATTACGGAGTTTGGGAGGTTGTGCTATGGTATTTGGTATGGATGTGAGATAATTAAGTATGTTACATGAGTGCTCTACCACCGAGTTAACAACTAGCCCTTACTATTTCTTTGAAAGATAGGGCCTCACTACTGAGCCCTAACTGCTCTGAAACTCACTATGTAGATCAGGTTGGTAAAAAGAGGAAGCTTTCCTTCCAGATATCCCTAAACTGGCTGTTCCAGGGCTAGCTACTGTCACAATTTCTGAGGGAATTTGTGATACACCTCATTTTGACACTGAGGCATTGTTAACCTCTCGTTTCATGAGCTGAGTATATTATGAATACATTTTTTTCACTGAGATTTTTATTTCTAGTTTCTAAACACTCTGACTTGAGGATAAAATCTTGTAGAATCTGCTAAAGGCAGATTGTGACTAGTTCTCTAAAGTGATAGTCACTTTGGCATCATGTGCATTTGTTTTTAAAACAAAGTCTCATTCTGTAGCCCATGTTGACCTTGATCCATGATCATTTTGCCTCAGCCTGCCGACTGCCAGTAATACAGGAACATACTACCACACTCAGCTAAGCTAAAGCTTTTTATTATTAAAATGTCAAACACAAAAACATAATTCCCTAGTATCACAGCTAACTTCAAATAATGATCAATTCATAGCCACTCTTGTTTCCTAAACAGCTCTTACTCGTAATTCATTTGAATAAAATAGTGGGTGTCATCTTTGTAACTTCTTCATGAATATGGATTTCAAACAAAAAAAAATTGAAGTAAATGTTTTATATTTAAAGAAATTAGAACTGGAATGTGTTAGGAGTCTGGAAAAGTCCCACAAAATACTACAACCCATGTATGCCATCAGCAAGAGTGTTGATTATACCAGCATGCTGGGCTGTCCATCCTGCACAGGCAAAATGGTGATGACCCAGAGAAAAGCTCCTTTTAAGCACAGCTAAGGGGAGTTTCAGGGATAGTTAGGTCACTTCAGATATGATTGACCTAAACAAGTAGCAATCACATTAGTATGTTCTAATTTGTTAGGACTGGCATGGGCTGGTCAAGGTTACAGTTTTTACATTTTGGGGCAGGCCTGAATAAGTCCCAGGCTCTGTCCTTATTTGGTTATTACTTGTAGCTGACAATGGAGAATGGCTTGGTATGTGCTATCTCCTTTGTCCTGCTGTCAGAAGCATTAAAGATAGATTGTCTTTTGTTCATGGCTTCCTCAGAAACTGTCTGTTCAGTTTCCAGAATCAAGAACTGTAGCCTAGTTTTTAACTGAGTTACTAGGAGCATGTCATGGTATTTTTCTGGCCTTCTCAGGATGAAGGTCAGTGATAAAGCACTTATCTATAATGTGAAACGCCCTGGGCTCATCACCAAAACCACAAAAGTAGTGATAATAACTTATTCATTAATTAAATTAGCTCAAAGAGTTTAGAGCCAATTTGTCTATTCCACTGAGACTTACCCTGAGATTTTCATAATTATGAATTTATGCATAGTTTGTGGTTGCTGTTTCTATGTGATATATAGAAGACACTATCTCAAAGCAGATGTCTTAATCCTCTAGCACTTAAAGACTTTCTGTAACCCCTGTTTTGTAATGTTCCATGAACCCTGTCTGGAGAGGTTATGTTGTTGATACATCAGTTGAGTCTGAGCACTGAACAGTCAGTTGTCCTATGAATTTTAAAAAGTTACAACTTTCTGTAATGCTTTCTGTTTACTGAGGATAAAGTTAGACTTATCTGTAGATAAAAGGATAAGTACGTAGAATGCAGTTACAAAAGACTTGTTTTCTTTAAGTGAGGTATCACAATCCCAGAAAGAACAGCAGGGTATGTTCGCACTCATTAGTGGACTTTTAAAAAAAGTGGTCTTTGTACACAAGAACTCAAGGTTAGGCCATAGCTAAATGACACAGTGCCTTACTTCTGCATTGATGAACTCTGGCAGAGGTGTGGGTGAGGAAAGACTTTTTTTCTTTAAGGGTCTGGCCACAGGGAGTTTAATTATGCTCCAGTAAGTAAATGAGCAACATGAATGGGCAGTTTTGTAAATGAGGAGATCATAAGAGTGGGCATGAGTTTGAGGGGTCTGATATCTGAGTTTGATGGGGTGCATGATGTAAAACCACCAAATAATATACATATATATATTTTTTTAAAAAAAAATTAAAAAACTATGCTGGTTTAGGAAAGTGTCATTAGTAGGTTCTTATCTAGGGTCTATGACTTCCAGCCATGGTTAACTGGTTAAGTTTACTGTGCCAGATATACATTCTTTGCTACTGAGTGGACCTTATGTCCAATTAGATGGCTGTTAGTTACTCCGAATAGAAGTGTCACTATTTCACCTTTCAGATGAGCCATGTTGCACATTGCTGTGATTATAGGCATTATAATAATCACTATGGTCTTCTTTCTTCTCTTGGTAAACTGCATAGTACTTCCTGCTACTATGGCAGTTAGACTGCAAGAAGGAGGTTTTCAAGTTAGATCCAGCTCAAATATTCTAAATCCTGTGTCCTAAGTGTGTGATTTTGTCAGCAGAAGAATTTTCAACCTCTGAGAGGCAACCCAGACCAATAGCAATAATTTTATTCTTTTGGGAGTCATTTCCATCTCCCTTGTCAACAACTTGAGAGTGAGTTTCCCATGCCTGGTGCTGAAGTTTTTGCTAGATAGTCTCTGGCTTTGGGGGAATACTGTCACCCCAACTGACATAATTTCAATTAAACTATATGCATATATGTATACAATACACTTATATACATATATTATCTAATTTTAAGTCACCACAAAATAATTTGGTTTCCAGGGGCCTTATCAAACATATTTAGTGTTATTTATCCTCCCCCCATATTTTGTGTTGTTCTTACTTTTCCCCTCCTGAATCAAGTCTTTCCCGTTTTCTTTCTCATAGCACCCATGTGCTGCAATTCTTATCCCTAGAGCCTCCCCTACTCCCCTACTCCTGTGCCCACAGATCCCTTTTTATTTTCTAGGTATTTGTGGATACAAGGGATGATACACACACATTTACAGGTTAAGAACTAGGACTGACAAATAAATGAAAACATTCAGCATTTGTCTTCCTGGGTCTGGGTTACCTCACTCAGTATACTCTTTTAATTGCATATATTAACCTGAAAAATTCATGAATCCATATTTTGTAACTGAATAATGTACATATGTACCTCATTTCCATCATTTATTCTTCAGGCCAGGGGCATTTTATGTTTTCTTTTTCTACTTGTTATGTATAGAGTTTGATGAATATGACTGAGCAAGTATCGGCTGCAGTGAGATGTCTAGCCCTTTGGGCACATGCTGAACAGTGGTTTCGCTGGCTCATAAGTTAAATGTTTATTTTATTTTATTTTATTATTTTTGATTTTTGGCTAAAGTCCACTAATGAGTGAGTACATCCCCTGCTTATCTTTCTGGATTTGTGAGAACTTGCTCAGGAGGATATTCTCCATATCCATCCATTTGCTTGCAAATTTTAGGATATCTTTTTTTTTCTACTGAGTAGTACTCCATTGTATAGATGTACCACAATTTGTTAATCCATTCTTCAGTTGAGGGGCATCTAGGTTGTTTCCAGGTTCTTGCTATTATGAATAATGCTGCTATGAACATAGTTGAGCTAATGCTTTTGGAGTGTGAATGTGCATCTTTAGGGTATATGTCCAATAGAGGTATTGCTGGATCTTTGGGGAGATTGATTGCCAGTTTTCTAAGAAACTGCCATACTGCTATCCTGAGTGGCTGAACAAATTTACACTTACAAAAAA
Source organism: Sigmodon hispidus (assembly GCA_004025045.1). Classification (NCBI taxonomy): domain Eukaryota; kingdom Metazoa; phylum Chordata; class Mammalia; order Rodentia; family Cricetidae; genus Sigmodon; species Sigmodon hispidus. The sequence goes on along the minus strand of PVIH01022255.1, from coordinate 15,380 downwards.
GATTGTAAAGATTATACTGATTTGACAATGACTGCTCCATTTTGCAATCCCATCCATAGTGAATGAGGTGTCCCCCTTCTCTACATTCCAATCAATATTTGTTGTCAGTTGTTTTCTTGATTTTAACCATTCTGACTAGGTAAAATGAAATCTCCTTCACCAATGTGTTATCAGGAAAAAAAGCAAATGAAAAACAGAAATCAAAATCACTAACAATCTCAAAGAGAAGTTAAAATGTAGTGATTATAAGAAGTTAGCACAGCAAAAATAATGTTATAAAAAGAAACAAAGAAAACTGCTACGATGATGTATCATACTCTTTAGACAAAATATACTCATAACATACAGTGCTACAAACAATATTTGCTTGTTTATGTATAGAACAAAAGCTCTTTTTTGAATATTATAGATAAAACTTGTTTGTGATGGTGATTTTACTAGACCATGGCACAGTGGTCCAGAAAAACACACATGGATTTTGAAGATGATATATACTGTAATTCTTCAATTAGGATACTGGACACTCTATCATTGATTTTTTTTACCTATTGTATTTTATTATTTATTTATATATGTGTGTGTGTGATGTGTGTTTGTGTCTGTATGCGTACCATATGAATACGAGCTCCTATGAAGGCCAGAAGAAGGTTTTGATCCCCTGAAACAGTTTTGACAGATAGTCATGAACTGCCTGATGTGGGTTCTGAGAAATCAACTTGGATCCTTTACAAGAACAGTAACTGCTCTTAACTTCTGAGCTAGCTTCTAGACCCAAATATTGTTTTTTGTAAATAATGAAAATAGAGGTACAAAATAAAAAACAATGAGAATTCTCCTACATCTTAGCAACGCTGAGATATGATCAATTTTTAAATAAGTTTTACTGAAATTTATTGCTCATTTCTCTCAAAGAATGTAATTCCAAGTTTTGTTAATGTGTTTATAAAGTGGTATATTCATCGCCACAATTTTAAAACATTTTATCATTCCTGAATTATAAATCTCTGTCCATTCACAATAATTCTCCAATATGGAATCATATTTAAGTGAAAGACACCCTGTTTCGATAACACTTTGATTCAGCTCCAAATCTCAGTTGTTTGCATAGTGTCCTATGAGAACATTCAGAAGGTATCTTTTCTGACAACAAACCCATTTTAGTGGTGGAGCAATTCTTATTAACTTGTGCAGTGTGAAACTCATAAGTAATTATTGCTTTTGGTGGAAGTCTTAATCTTTCCTGTATATTCTCCACATGTGGTTGTTTGAATGAGGAATGCCCCCCATAGTCATGAGTATTTGAACATTTGGTTCCCAGGTGGTGTCACTGTTGGTAGCAGTTTAAGAGACTTGGCATTCCTGGAGGAAGTATGTCATTAGAAATAGGCTTTAAGATTTCATAGTCTTACCCACTTCCATTTCTTTCACATTTTCTCTGAATCATGCTTGTGGTTGATAATGTTATCTCTTTATATTCTGTTCTAGCTTCCATGCCTCCTTGCCCTAATGGTCTCTTAAGCCCTAATAAATCCTCCCTTCTGTAAGCTATCTTAGTCATAGTGTTATAGTGTTTTATCACAGTCACATAAAAGAAACACACATACACACATGCATACACACACACTCACATATATATATTATATGTAGCACTGATATGTGTGTGTTGATAGATTACAGTGTGCTGACAGGATAGCACTATGAAGTATGAATACATACATATTCAAATATGTACATCTCATTTTTTACATTCAGTACTTCACATTGCTATTCTAACATTGTTATACCTCACATACAACATGAAAAGATTTCCCAATAAGGCAAAGCATTGTCTCTCGCCAACATGAATCAAGGTCCCTTTGTTTTTAATTTGTGTTCAGTGACATTAGCTATTGTCATCACATTCATTTTTCTTATCTGAAAACATAAGATCAAATCTATCCATCATTTATAAGTCTCATCTAGTTATTAAATTACTAAGCAAGATGGCTGAGCCCAAAGTGCTTTAGTAGTATCAGACTTAAAGATCAGTAGATGGTTTATGTGCCGGGTTTCACTTTGATCATTTTTAGAAAACCAGAGTGTCCATCTACTCTGTAGAGGATACATAATATGGTGCTCTGTGTTATCAGCCTCCTGATTTGATTCTATTTTCTACTTTTCTATGAGAAAGAAATTAGTAGGGATGTGAGGTTTTTTTTTTTTTTTTTTTTTTTTTTTTTTTTTTTTTTTTTTTTTTTTTTTTTTTTTTTTTTTTTTTTTTTTTTTTTTTTTTTTTTTTTTTTTTTTTTTTTTTTTTTTTTTTTTGCAGTTACCACCTAACATAGTTCTGATCACACAACGTAAATACTTACTTTCTAATTTTTTCCATACAAGGGCTTAAATTTAGAGCCCTGTGTTGCTAGACAAACCCCTGCCACTGAGCTAATCTCCAGACACCCCATTTTTGCTCAGTAAAACCTTACTGTATACTGACAATGCTCTTGAACTTGTGATCCTCCTGATCCTGCTTTCTAAATGCTAAATTATTTATGTGATAATACTCATAGATAATTATCTTTGTTTTCTGTTTGAATTATTAAGTTATCATACAAAGCAATTGGTCTAATTGACGTTTTCATACATGTGTCACTATAATTTGTTCTTATTTATCCCCCCTCTAACTGCTCTAAATTTCCAAGCCTCCTATTGCTAATTCCTTCTCTACTCCTCTTTAATGTCACTGTGATCTTTCTGATACATATGTTGTTTTCAATACTCACTTTTTAATTCTCAAGAAGCTGAAGATGGAACAAAATAAACAATGTAGTTAAATTTGAAACATATATCATTACATTTCTTTCATTTCTTTGTATAGCATTATTAAGCCTCTGATTATCCAAAAGCCTTTTTATCCAGTTTAGAGTCAATTTTCTTCTCTATGACATTTTAAGCTTCTTTACTCCCTTCAATTGAGTTATCTTTTTATCCCCACAAAAGGTTGATCAAAGAATAATGTAATACTGTGAAGATATTGTCTGACATTCTTTATTAATTTCTGAATACCAGTCAGTTCTGGAGAAAGTTAAGTTGGTATGGATTCTGCTCCTCTAATGACTAGGCTAGGATGAATTAAAAACCTAGCTCTAGGGCTAGAGAAGTGACCCAGTAAGTAAAATTGCTTCCTGCACAAGCAGAGAACCTAAGTTCAGATCCCAAAATCCAGATAAAAATATGTGGTGTGTGTGTGTGTGTGTGTGTGTGTGTGTGTGTGTGTGTGTGTGTGTGTGTTGTAAGACAGGATAATTACTGGGGCTTTCTGGATACTTACCTAGTACCAGGTTCAATAAGAGACCCTAGCTCAAGGGAGTAAAGTAGAAAAATACAGCAAAACACCTCATGTCCTCCTCTAAATTCGAGAAGCACAAGCATGCATGCACAGGCATATGTACCTATAAACACACACACATACACACACACAATCTTAGTGGTTTGGGGGATTCTCATGAGCCATGTCACCTCTAAAGAACTAAACTATCTGTGGAATCCTGTGAGTAAATAATAGATGAGCAGATGTTTTTGTTTTTGTATTTTTCAAATTCTTAGTTGAAGTAGGGAATCAAGCTTAAAAAACTGATATTGAAGTTGATTCATTCTTTTTTAGGATTTTTTAAATTATGTATAAAGTCATATTTTTTATCCATGTATTCCCTTGTTCAAACTCCCTTCTCCCTCCTGTCCCTCCTAGTCACACTCTCTTCTCCACATCTCCTTATCTCCTCCCCAGCGAGGGCAGGAGGTCCCAAGGTTCCAAGGTGGCTTAGTTCAGCATCCACTCCAGGCAGATCCGATTTCCTCATCTCAACATCAAGACTGGGTCAGCCTTCGGATCCCACTCCAACTATAGGAACACCTGACTCACTCTTGAGGGAGGGGCGACAAAACTGCATTTGCCAGGAGTGGAGACTGATCCAAGCATTATTGGGTCAGTGGGACCATAGGACTGTCTGCTCCCTGACCAGGGAGGGGATGGGAAGTTGTGAAGAAGAAAAAATGACCTGATGTGGCGGGAGGGGGAAGGGACCTTGAAGAAGGATATGCAGGGATGGAAAAAAATTCAAAGGGAAAGCTGAACACAAAGTAAATATATATGTAGCAATCTTAAAAAAAAAAAAAAAAAGAGTAAGTCAGGTGTTTCTCTGGAGGGAATGGGCTCCAAGGTGCCAGTCCAAGGTGTTTCAGATCCCAAGCTGTTCAGTGGTTGTGGGTTGCAGCTTGGACAGGCTTTGCTTTTTTGTTTAGAGTCCACTAATGAGTGAGTACATCCCCTGCTTATCTTTCTGGGCTTGTAATACCGCTGAAGAGGATATTCTCCAAATCCATCAATTTGCCTGCAAATTTTAGGATATCATTTTTTCTTACTGCTGAGTAGTACTCCATTGTGTAGATGTACCACAGTTTGTTAATCCATTCTTCAGTTGAGAGGCATCTAGGTTGTTTCCAGGTTCTTGCTATTACGAATAACATTGCTATGAACATAGTTGAGCTAATGCTTTTGGGATACAAATGTGCATCTTTAGGGTATATACCCAGAAGTGGTATTGCTGGATCCTTGGGGAGATTGATTCCCACTTTTCTGAGAAACTACCATACTTCATTCCAGAGTGGCTGAACAAGCTTACACTCCCACCAACAATGGAGGAGTATTCCCCTTGCTCTCCAACCTCTCCAGCATAGGTTGTTATCTGTGTCTTTAATCTTAGCCATTCTGACAGGTGTAAGGTGGTATCTCAGTCATCAGAGAAATGTAAATCAAAACAGCTTTGATTCATTCTTTTATATTTTGTTTGTTTTTATTTTTATGGAATAAAGTGTCATTTTGTATCCATGTATCCCCTTGTTCAAACTTCCTTTCCCCTCTCATTCTTTTACAATCTTATTTAACTTTAAATTTATAATTTAAGATAATTAGCAGCATAAAAGAGTATTATCACCTTTGGCCACTTTAAAATACTTTTTGTTGCAGTCTACTTTATAGAAAGGAAATAAAGTGCAATCCACTGATAACTACTGCTATCAGTTGATGTAATATTGTTTGAATATTTAAATATCCTTTGGGGAGAACAGGGATGTTAGGAATTGAATTTAGGTAATCTGTCTTTGATCCATATAATTATATCTCTATCATTTATGAAATAGTGTTTTATACCTTTTGAAAATTTGCCTTTTTCACTTGAAATGTATTATGGGGATGTCCATTAACTAAATATCCTTATATAGCTCCATTTTATCACTGTATAATATTTGTTTGTGTAGATTTACTTATTATCTTAGTGTTATGGTAGTTCCCATTTTAATAATATATACAAATACTTATATAACCTTTAATTACTACATCGTATCACATATCAGTAATTATTCTTCATACAATCTGGAATTAGAATTTCTAAGTTAAAGACTTAGTGTTTGGGGACTTTAATACCTACTGTTTGCAATATTGAGACAATTTAAATTTTGGCAGTATGGAAGCCTATTTATGTATACTCCTGCTAATTTGTGAACACTAAAGATTTATCTTTTCTTTAGTCTTTGTCAATTTGATAGGCAAAAGATTATATTTTATTGTTGTATTTTAAATTTTGAAAACTTAATTGTTATCTTAGTTTTCTGTTGCTGTGATAAAACGTCTTGACATAGGAAACTTAAGGAGAAAGGTGTTTCTTTCAATGTACTGGCCACTATGACCCAGCTAGGATAATTCTTGAAAGAGAAAGGTATTTATTTCAATGTACCAGCCACTATGACCCTGCTAGGACAATTCTTGTAGTTACCACTTCAAATTTCTAAATCTGTGGTAATAATGTTTCCCTTTATGATCCAGAATGACTTTAAGCCCTCTGTCTTCCTTCTTTTGCTTTCCAGGCGCTAGGATTACAGGTAAGCTCTACCTTGTCTGGTTTGGTCTATTTACATTTCATTTGTAAGATTTGAGGATACATGCTTTCATGACAAGTCCATTACATTTTCTTTCCTGGTATTTCTTTTGCTCATATTCTGTATCATTACAATATGTTTTCCTCCATGATAAAGGATAGAAACCAGATCTTTGTACATGCTATGAACATATTCAAATAATGAGCTATACTTCCAGTTTGAAGAATTCTTTAATTGGGATATTAAATTTTTGCAAGCTTGGATATCATGAGACATTATTTTGAATTATTGCTTTAGTAAAACCTTCCTTTTTCTATAAATAACTATGTTTTGGTCTTCCTTTTTTACAAGGAGGGTCACAGCTTTCAGATTATGAATGAAGAAGCCTTTTCCAATGAAATACTGCCTAAATACTTCAAGCACAATAAAATATCAAGCTTTGTACGACAGCTCAACATGTGTAAGTATGATTTCATTGTACAAGTATTAACTAACATTTGTCACAAAAATATCTTTTATTTTGAATGTATAAATTATAAGTCCAACTTGAGTGAAAGCTCTTACTATGGTATATTATTCAACTTCTGAATATCCTATTTTATTAAATGAAGTTTTTTTTTTTTTTACTTTTCTATTGATGTGACAAAACACCATGACCAAGGTAACTTATAAAAGACAGCATTTCATTTGGACCTTATAGTTCCAGGGGGTTAGAGTACATGATCATCCTGTTGAAATCATGACAGCAAGTTAGTAACCATGGCTTTGGAGCAGTTGTTGAAAGGACACATCTTGAAACAAGACCACGAGGCACAGAGAGATAACAAGGAATAATGTGGGCTTTTGAATGCTCAAAGCCAACCCCAGTGACATATGACTTCCAAAAAAGCCACACCTTCTAATCCTTCCCAAACTGTTTTATCAACTAGGGATCAAGTATTCAAATATATGTGCCTATGGTAGCCATTCTCCTTTGAACCATTAAAGATTTCAAACATAAAAATTTCCTTTCTGGAAAGAGCTGATTTATATTTTTGAGCTTAGAATCATACAGCTGAGTGGGACTAAAGATGTATCTAGTTTAATCTTACTATGCTGATGCTAAGGAATGGGGACTAAAGAGATTAAGTATACTTGATCCAGATTGTACAGCTAGGCAATTCAATATCCTAATTAAATATATTTTAATTATCCTATTTCTAATCTTTAAAGTTTTGAAAGTCTTACATAGAAAAAATGTGAATTATACTGTTCTATAGATCTTATTTTTTGACTAAAATTTTATGTTACTAGTATGGAAAATTATAAATATAAAAGGTACAGACAAACAATGCATATCTATGAAAGCAATGGTGCTTAAAATTTGTGTCTCTAATATTTTTAATTTAGTATTTTATAAATATTTTGCACAGTTAAAATGTGTTACCACTTTATATAACACCAGTATTAAAGTTGTTTTTGTTTTAGACTTTTAAGAAGTTTATTTCTGTTTTTATTTCTCTCAACATTTTCTTAATGAACACTTATTTTATAGTGAAAATTGTGTACTATTGTTATAAAACATGTTTAAAAATACTACCAAATTTCCTGGGGACTGGAGAGATGGCTCAGAGGTTGAGAGCGCTGACTGTTCTCCCAGAGGCTCAGAGTTCAATTCCCAGCATCTACATGGTGGCTCACAATCATCTATGATGACATCTGGTACCCTCTTCTGTATACTGTATACATAATAAATAAATTGAAAAAAAACTTTAAAAAAAAAATAAAAAAATAAAATG
>PVIH01022254.1:0-27655 GCA_004025045.1 Sigmodon hispidus | reverse complement strand
CTGATATCCTCTTCAATTTCTTTCTTCAATGATTTAAAATTTTTGTCAAATAGGTCTGTTACTTCTTTGGTTATAGTTACTCCAAGGTATTTAATACTATTTGCAGCTAAAATGAAGGGTAATGTTTCCCTTATTTCTTTTTCAGCTCTTCTATCTTTAGCGTATAGAAGGGCTACTGATTTCTTTGAGTTTATCTTGTGTCCTGCTACATTGCTGAAGGTGTTTATCAGCTGTAGCAGTTCTTTGGAAGAATTTTGTGGGTCACTTATGTATACAATTATATCATCTGCAAATAGAGATAGCTTCACTTCTTCTTTTCCAATTTGTATGCCCTTAATCTCTTTTCGTTCCCTTATTGCTTTAGCTAAAACTTCGAGAACTATATTGAATAGATAAGGGTAGAGAGGACATCCTTGTCTAGTTCCTGACTTTAGTGGGTTTTCTTTGAGTTTTTCTCCATTAAGTTTGATACTGGCTGTCGGCTTCTTGTAAATCGCCTTAATTATATTTAGGTATTCTCCCTGTATTCCTGATCTGTCCAGGACTTTTATCATAATGGAGTGTTGGATTTTGTCAAAGGCTTTTTTCAGCATCTAAGGATATAATCATGTGTTTTTTTTCCTTCAGTTTGTTTATATGATGGATGACATTTATGGTTTTTCATATGTTGAACCATTCCTGCATTTCTGGGATGAAGCCTACTTGATTGTGGTGGATGATATTTTATATGTTGTATACTGTTTGCCAGAATTTTGCTGAGAATTTTTGCATCAATATTCATGAGGGAAAATGGTTTGTAATTCTCTTTCTTTGTTGTGTGTTTGAGTGGCTTGGGTATTAGGGTAATTGTGTCCTCATAAAAAGAGTTTGACAATATTCCTTCAGTTTCTACTGTATGAAACAGTTTGAGGAGTGTTGGTAGTAGTTCTTCTTTGAATGTCTGGTAGAATTCTGCACTAAAACCATCTGGACCTGGCTTTTTTTTTTTTTTTTCCTTGGGAGGCTTTTAATGACAGCTTCCTTTAGGGTTATAGGTCTGTTTAGGTTTTTAATCTGATCTTGATTTAATTTTGGTAAATGGCACCTGTCCAAAAAGCTATCCATTTCTTCTAGGTTTTTCATTTTTGTGGAGTATAGATTTTCAAAGTATGACCTGATAATTCTCTGGATTTCCTAGGGGTCTGCTGTTTTGTCTCCCTTTTCATTTCATTTCTGGTTTTGTTGATTGGATACTCTCTCTCTGCTTTTTGGTTAGTTTGGATAAGCCTTTATCTACCTTGTTGACTTTCTCAAAGCACCAACTCTTTGGTTCATTGATTCTTTGTATTGTTCTTTTGGTTTCAATTGTATTGATTTCAGCTCTAAATTTGATTATTTCCTGCCATCTACTCCTTCTAGGTGAGTTTGCTTCTAATTGTTCTAAGGTTTCTAGCTGTGCTGTTAGTTCTCTAGTGTGGGATTTCTCTAGATTTTTCATATAGGCATCTAGCGCTATGAATTTTCCTCTTAAGACTGCTTTCATTGTGTCCCACAAGTTTGAATATGTTCTGGATTCATTTTCGTTATATTCCTGGAAGACTTTGATTTCTTTCTTAATTTCTTCCTTGACCTAGAGGTGGTTCAGCTGAGTGATGTTTAGTTTCCATGAGTTGGTAGGCTTTCTGTGATTTTTGATGTTGTTGAATTCTAAGTTTAGGCTCTGTTGGTCTGATATGATACAAGGGATTTTTTCCATTTTTTTGTATTTATTGATATTTGCTTTATGACCAATTATGTGGTCAATTTTAGAGAAAGTTCCATATGGTGCTGAGAAATATGTATATTCCTTTGAGTTTGGGTAGAAGCTTCTGGAAATATCTATTAAATCCATTTGCATCATAACCTCTGTTAGACTCTTTATTTCTCTTTTGAGCCTTTGTGCAGTTGACCTATCCAAGGGTGAAAGTGGGATATTGAAGTCTCCTACATTTAGGGTGTGAGAATTGATGTGGGATTTGAGCTGTAGTAGTGTTTCTTTTACATAGATAGGCGCCCTCATATTATGGGCATAAATATTCAGGACTGAAATCTCATCAGATCATTTTTTCCTGAGATGAATAAGCAATGTCCATCCTGGTCTCTTTTAATTGATTTAAGTTTCAAGTCTACTTTGTTAGATATTAGGATGGCAACATCAGCTTGTTTCTTAGGACCATTTGATTGATAAATCTTTTCCCAACCCTTTACTCTGAGCCTGTGACTGTCTTTAGGCTTGAGGTGTATTTCTTGTATGCAGCAGAAGGATGGCTTCTTTTTTTGTATCCATCATGTTAGTATGTGTCTTTTTATAGGTGAATTGAGTCCATTTATATTAACGGATATTAGTGACCACTGATTGTTATTTCCTGTTATTTTTGGTAGTAGTTAGTATGTATTTCTTTTCTTTGGGTTTTCTTCTGTGGGATTATTGATTTCTTGTGGTTTCATGAGTTTATCTGGGATTCTTAGGTTGGAGTTTTTACTCTAATGCTTTTGGGATTTGTGGATAGGCATTGTTTAAGTCTGACTTTGTCATGAAGTATCTGGTTTACTCCATCTGTGGAGACTGATAGTTTTGCTGGGTATAGTAGTCTAGGTTGGTAGTCATGTTCTTTTAGTGTCTGTATAACTTCTCACCAGGACCTTCTTGCTTTCATTGTTTCTATTGAATAATCAGGCGTTATCCTGATGGGTCTGCCTTTATAGGTAAGTTGGCCTTTTTCTTTTGCAGCTCTTAAAATTTTTTCATTGTTCTGTATGTTTTGTGACTTTATTATGTGGTGAGCAGATTTTTTTGGGTGGTCAAATCTAATTTGTATTCTGTAAGCTTCTTGTATCTTTATAGGCATTTCCTTCTTTAGGTTGGGAAAGTTTTCTTCTATGATTTTATTGAATACATTATCTGTGCCTTTGAGCTAGTATTCTTCTTTTTCTTCTATTCCTATTATTCTCAGGTTAGGTCTTTTTATGATGTCCAAATTTCCATTTTTTTGTTATGGATTTTTTGGTTTTAGTATTTTCTTTAACTGATGTATCTATTTCCACTACTGAGTCTTCTACTTCAGAGATTCTCTCTTCCATCTCTTGGATTCTGTTGGTTATGCTTGTATCTTTATTTAAAGCTCTTTTCCTCAGATTTTCTATTTCTGCCTTTTCCTCATTTTGTGCCTTTTTATTGCTTCTATTTCAATTTTTAGTTCCTGAAATGTTTTTTCATTTTTTGGTTTTCCTTTTCTTGGTTTTCTTTCAATGATTTGTTTATTTCTTCCAATATTTTTGGATTTTCTTCTATTTCTTTAAGGGAATATTTTATATCCTTTTAAGGCTTCTATAATCTTCATAAAGTGTTTTTGCTGTTGCTTACTTCTGTTTCCTCTTCATTGCTCTGTTTGGGTCTTGGTGTTGTAGAAACATCAGTTTCTTCTGGTGTTGTGTTGTTGTTCTTTATATTGTTATATGTATTCTTGCACTGGCATCAGCCCATGGCTTTAGTGCTTCACACTTACTCAGCTCCTAGTCAGTTGTGGTTAGAGGGTTTGTGTATCTTCTGTCTGCTCTGAGCAAGGGGTCTGCACAGTCTCTGACTCTGCTCTGGACATGGTTCTGCATTTTGAAGGCCCCTGATTGTCTATGATGATGCAGCTCACCCTGGAGGTGAGGTATGGTCATGGGATTCCTTTCTTTTAGGGGTTGCTGGCTAAGGCCCCTCACAGCTAAAGCCTAGAGCCTGTCTGCTAGCAAGAGTCTGAGATCAGAACCTTGGGTGTGGACCTTGGCCCCTAGAGAGGGATTCTTTGGATGGGTGGCCCAGGAGCTGGAATCTGCTCACCTCTGTTTCCACTCTGGACATTGGTCTCTGTTTTAAAGGTGTTAGTCTGTCTCTGATGACACAAGTCGTCCTGGAGGCAAGGCCAGGCTGTGAGATGCTTCTTCTGTAAGGGGCTGCTGAGGGAGGCCTCTTCTACCTAAATCCTAGGGCTTGTCTGCTTGTAAGAGTTTGAGATCAGAATCTTGGCCCCAGAGAGGGATTCTCCAGATGGCCAGCTCACCTGAAATCTGCTCACCTCTGATCCAGACAGGTCTTTGGAGAGCCATGGCATCCAAGACTTGGCTCAAGAGTGACAGTAGACAAGTGATGGTGGCATACACCTTTTATCCTAGCACTTGAGAAACAGAAGCAGGCGGATCTCTGTGAGTTCGAGGCCAGCCTGGTCTACAAAGCAAGTTCTAGGATATCCAGGGCTGTTACACAGAGAAACCCTGCCTGAAAACCAAGGAGGGCCCCCCCTTAAAAAATAGTGACAGTAAACAAGGTGGCCCCAAGGACCTAAATCCAACAGTGACTGAAGAGAGTATGTGTTCATTAAGGAAGCACCATGGGAATACATTCAACTAGTCTATTTATCTGCAATGTTGATTCCTCATCACTCATTCCAGCTAAGGGGCCTTGGCACTGTTAGCTTGGAGAGCTATTCAACACTTCCTCTCAGTTAAGGTGTCTGTTTTTTGGTCTTTCCCTCTTTCTCCTGGTTAGAGTTAAAAACTGTTCATTGCAATAAAAGTGTCTTGTTGTCCCTTTTATTAATTAGCTAGTAATTTCAAGATAAACATACCCTCAAGGAGCAAGCTTGACAGTGTAGGTGGATGGAGTGGTACAGACTTCAATTTTTCTGTGTTCCGCAGCTTGGACATTGCCAGGCATACAGCTGTATGCTCAGATTTTTGAGCCACAGGAACATCAGTAGTAAATGCCTGGTGCCTCGCTGCAGGTGGAAGGCACAGATGGTTAGCTGTCATGACACTTGTCCTTGTCAAAAATCACTGTTCTCTTTCTTGTCTCAATATGACCTGTGCTAGCATAAAGAGGGTTTGGGGAACTGGCACAGCTGGGAAGCAACACCACCCCGAGCCTAGCTAGCTGTGTGAGTATGCTTAGGTTCCATCTTTTCTCCCTAGTCAGTTTCCTTGCTTATAAAATAGCAAAAACACACATAGAAACTGAAGGCATAGAAATAATAATAGGACAGTCAGAAGGATATTCCAGGTGAAACCCTGCATACCCACAGATTTCCATTTTTTTGACTTTCAGTCCTACAGGTACTTCTATGAGATTCCAAAAGTTTGAGGAAGCTTTTGGTGTTTTAGTGGCAGCATGACTAGCAATGCCGAAGGTAGCATCTGGTTTATAATTCCGTTAATTTCTTTGATGCACACCATAATGCAACCCACTTTGCATGAGTTTATAAATCTAGAGAAGAAGGCTGTAGGTGGGTTTTGTATTCTGTGCTTGCTGATTAGTTCTTCTATTTCTGGAAATTATTAGGGTCAGTGACAAGATGCTAGAGGGTTATAAACAAGTCCAAAAGTATATGGTCCTGGAAGAGGGGAGCCTAGGGGATCTCCAGGCTACTGATGGCCATCCATAAAGCTTTTCAGGGCTGTGTAGCCCCTGTATCTAAATTTGAGAAACACAAGGAAATTTTGGCAGTTTTTAGTCCCCATAGTTTATGTCTGGATGTGCTCAAAGATAAAGGATTCTTTGAACTAATCCTAAGACCCAGTTACAATAATTTCTCTGAATAATTTACAATACTGGAACTAAAAAAAAAACATATACAATATACAAACCTGGGGTACCACACCTGAAACCCCTACAGTCAAGGGGCTCAGACAGGAGGTTTCTGAGTTAGAGCCCAACCTGCGTGATGTAGTGAGACTGTCTTAAAAGTAAAGCAATTTCTGTAAGAAGTATCTCTTCTGACATACAACTCACCCTAAGTCTTCCTTCTCCTATAACACAACTATCCTTGCTAACAAGGTGTAGCCATGTGTCTTTTTCTAGGTCATTCTTCCTCACCTTACTGGTGTAGAAGTAGTTACCTGGGTCAAGTCTGGCCACAAAATCAGTTTCTCCTGCCTGGGATGAGGAGCCTCTGTTATTTAGCTCTGGGTGAATCTGCAGCTATGTGTGGCTATGGCTTTTGGACAGCTGCCATGTTGGACAATGAGCAGTAGAGAAAAGCCAAGAGATAGACATATAGTTAGAGAAAGTGATAGAGCTAGGAACTGGGGAGGAGGGAGGAGGAGGAGGTGTTGAGGAAGAGGGACATAGTTTCTTACACTTATCTCATCCTACAAGACCCTGCCATCTTCTTATACAAAGCTTTCTTTTCAGTTTGAGGCACCCTTCCATCAAATCTGAACTTTTTCCTGAACAAGCCAGCACAGAGTTGTTTTTTTTTTCTCCTTCTGGCAATCAGCCAACCCTTAATTAACACAAAAGACTTCAAGCAGTAAGTCATGGAACCATTGCCCCTGAAAGGGCCCACTCTTCTCTTCATCTGTCCAATTGGCATTTATCTAACCTAAACTGGACAGTACTGTGGGTACCAGCCCAAAGGATACAGAGATGAACAAATACATTTAGGGATTTGAAATTTTTTCAAGTGTGAAATGGTTGAAAGTCTGGTTCAGTGAGGAAATGGCACAGTGGCTGTCACTGGCTATTTAAAAGGCAAAGATAAGAAGAAGGAATTAGGAATGGTTTCTCTCTTTCCAGAAGGCACAAGAAAGCTTATGGGCAGAGATGAAAAGGGGGGAGATTGAGAATCAACACTTCAGGAGTTTGGCATTGAAAATGAAGGAGTGGTACAGTCTGGGTATTGCTTGACCTATAGATTCCTGGATGGAAAGCTTTTGTCCTTGTAGTGTGGTAGATATGGTATCTTTAAGAGGTGGGCTTGGAGGAAGGTGCTTAAGTCAAGAGTGAGAATGCTCTTTGTGGGAACACTCATGGCATTCAGTGAGGCTTCAGAAGGATGAGTTAACAAAAACTGGCAGTGGAGCCTCGTATCTTCTCTCGCCTTCCTTGTTTCTGTTTGTGTGAGCCTTGCTGCCTTACACTATGAGCCAGAGAAGAGCCGCCACAGGTGTCATGCTCTCTGAACCTATGAGTGACATCAACTCCTACTAGTCACAAGTAATCTGCCTCAGGATTCCATCCCAGTGCCAGGGAGCTGACTAATGCCAACTGCTTGCCTTGAGCCTTGGGTTTTCTACCCACGATCAGAATGATCAGTGGTCATGAGTCTGAGAGGTACATAAAGCATTTGATGAACACTGAGATAAGAAAGTCACCATGACCCTGCCCCAAATTATTGGAGGAAGGGTTCACTGAAAACCCTCACAGCTTGAGTGATTTTAGGCAGGTTGTTTAGGAGGGTTTGTCACCTGCAGATGCTGGGATAAGACTCAGGCTGGAGTTGTGCAGTGTTCAAGGAAAGCCTGATTGGAAGAAGAAGGCCTCAGGAACCAATGGCTGCCTTGTTATTTTCTTTCAGAGGAGCCTCTGTTTTTCATGAAGTGTTGCTTTCTCAACCTCTGCTGCAACTCAAGGATTGTATTTGCTTTAAGCAACATTAGTCTGCAGAGATGCGAGAGAATTCATCTTGCTAGCACAGGGCATGTCTGCAGAGAAGGTACTGTGACACAATAGAAGTCTTAACTAATGGCTGCCATTCTGAACCTGCCTTAAAATTAAACAACCTGTCACAGGGGACACAGGTGTACACACAGACACATGCATGAGATCACATGGACGGTACCTAAGTGGATGCTTATGGTATGTCCTGGGAATGGAAACGTGTGGCTCTGACCTCCAGACCTGCCTAGATCACTTTCCTTTCGTAATCAGAGAGATGGATGCAGAAGTGGCTTGTGAGATGAGTCACAGAGGCGGCCAGGATGAAGGGCAGGATTCAGCCTCTCTGGGGATCTTTATTTATAGCTCTGACTGCTCAAGAGGGAGGCTGAAATCATTCCCAAGGAGTACCACCGATGAAGAGTGATCAGATAAACAAAAGATGCTGTTCCCACTGCCATGCTCTCTTGCAGGCAGGTGCCTGTTGCTCTGGTAGCTGGAGCCTGGAGAAATGCTGTGTCACTCTAGGGCTGTGAAGCTATGGGAGCAGCTGAGCTGACTGTTCCAGCTACTCCTTCAACAGCTGCTGAACCTCTGTCCTCAGTGTCCAGGCAATCCCTATACTAATCTGAGCAAATCTTCCCAACCCCAAACAAATAGAACATCTCTAGGCTGACAGAGGCCACTGATCACAAAAAGGGCTGTTTTAATTCAAAATGACACAGTCTAATCTTACATCCAGATGCCCCTATCTCTGTCATGCTTCTGTAATAAACAGAACACATGATATGGGAAGTATGAACCCAGGGAACTTGAGGAGTTGTTGTGGATGTGTATATGTGGGCATGCTTGTCCCTGTGTGTATGTGTAGGCAGAGGCCAGAGGACAGGAACCTGAGACAGGGCCTCTCATTGGTCTGGAACTTGCCAAGTAGGCTAGGCTAGTTGGATAGTGGGTGTTTTTCTTTGTATCCTCAGGGCTGGAATTGCAAATATGTGCCACTATGCCCAGATTTTCTTTTATGTGGATTTTAGGGATTGAACTTAGATTTTTGTGCTTTTAAGGCAAGCACTTTGCTGGCTGAGCTAACTCCCTCGCCTTTAGTCAGATGTTGAAGGACACTAGAAAGCAGGGAGGGGGCGCTGTTGAGCATCAAGCTCCTTTTACAGGCTCTGGGTCTCATGCATATGGCCACAAGTTTTTAGGACTCTTCCTGACACAGAAATGGAGCTCAAGAGGGATACATAAGCGGAGGGAGAGACACATGTGTGACCCTGTCAAATTCTCATTTACAAAGACCTCATAGCTCCAGCTCTTAGATAAGGTTCATACTACACAGAAAAAAATATTCTTCCAGAATCCAGACAGCTCAGGGTTTTAATCCTGCCATTTCTGCCACAAAACCTTTGACAGACCTTCTTAATCTCTTAAGTCTCATTTTATATATCTCTAAAATGGAGCCTTATGGGCACCTGCTGCTTTTTGAGGACCGTGGTAAAGATTAGAGATGGTGCCAGCATAGTAACTTACTATGACATATGCCACTAAAGATGAATGAGATGCCACTGTCATCTAGTAACACTTTGGTTGAGTTGGCTGTCAGATTTCATTTGAGAGGACTTCAAGACTGCTCTGGGATCCATTTGGTCTTTTGTTCCCTGTGACAGTTACTATTCATTGTCACCTTTACAGAATATAGAATCATCCAGGAGACAAACTTCTGGGCATGCTTATGAGGAAGATTTTAGACTAGATTTACTGAGATGAAATGACCCATTCTGACTGTGGGTAGCACCATTCCATGGAGTGGGGTCGTGAACTGAAGAAAAAGAAGGATGGAGAGCTGAACACCATAGTTTACCTCCCTCTGCGTCTCCACTGTGGTGACAATGTGACGAAGTAATTCAAGCTTCTGCTGTGTCCTGCACTATGATAGACTATCCCCCCAACTCTGGGCCCCGATAAACCTCTCCTTCTTTGAGCTTCTTCTTTAGGTTCTCATGCATGTTGTCATAGCAACTAGAAAAGTCTGCTCCAAATGTGAGTGCCCTTCATTGCTGTCAGTTGCTTCAAGTGTACCATGGACTGTGCTCTGAGCTGAGTCAGGAAGCTCTTGGACACCATCTGCTCAGTGCAAACCTCATGCTGTGACCCTGGACCATGACCTTGGCTGCTGCTCATGAACATGGCTTAGGCAACACTTGATTACTTGCTCTGGACTCTTGATCCCAGTGGGTCACTCTGAGCCTAATGGCCCTAACCTACAAATCACCCTGGTAGTTTCCTCTTTTGATTTTGGGACTTAATGAAGCCATAGGATTTTGGTCATTATCAGGTGAATATATGTAAATTTACTTATCTGTGCTGCAAGGCACATACTTTATCCTATTTGTCTTAAAGCTTTTCCCAAGGGAGGTCAGAAACAACAAAGAGAGTCAGTTAGTAAAACTGCAGAAAAAGGAGAGACTCAGGAGCCAAAGCATAAAAATCAGTTGTTTTGTTTAATTTCAGATTTTTTTTTTTTTGAGATTGGGTCTCATGTAGCACAGACTGGCCTTAGATTTCCTACACAGCTAAAGCTGAAGCTATGTAGTTGAGCATGATCTAGAATTTTCAATCCTCACTCTTTACGTTCTGAGGGTGGAGAGTACAATCAGTTTATATAGCTCTGAAGACTATACGTAGGGCTTTGTTTATGCTGGGCGAGCAGTCTACCTATGGAGTCACACACTCAGTCAAAGACTAGTCACTGTAATGACACAATGCCTGTCATTTGTCATTGGGATTTCAAGAACCATTTATTTGGGCTTTTTCTAGACTGAGAAAAATGCAGTAATTACTAAAAGCTTAGATTTTGTGCTGGGCAGATCTGAATTTACAAAGTGGTTTGGCAACTCTCTACTTTGGGCATCCTTGGGTAAGCTGCATCGTCTTTGGGGCCTTGCATATAAAGAGAAGTTAGTATAGGACCTACCTTATAGAGTCTATGAGAGTGATAAACAAGGTCATGAATGTAAATGCCTAGGCATAGCGGGAAGTAAAAAACTGCCTGAATATCATTTGTGGTCTTCGTGATTTCAGAGTCATCAAAAGATTTGATGAGATGAAGGAGTTGAATCATGGAAGCTGGAGAGCATGGTGCTGACACAGGGCATGGAAGCAGTCATTTCCCTCCCCCAGATTTTGGAATTTGATGGATGTGCTGTTGGTTTGGGTGCATAGCAATCAGAGAGCCTAGAGGGCTCCCTAAGGACAGCCTCTGGGGCAACATTTCCGTCTGGTGAAGTGTGAAGAAGTGGGTTCAGACTGAGGCTTTCTGCTGTTCCAGGGCTTTGTATGGCCATCAGCTGTGCTAGATCCTTCCATCTTAGTAGGGTGACTTGATAAGGGGATATGTCACATGTCAAGTGCTACAGCATTATATGACAACTGTTTCCCTGGGTACACAGCACTGGGTTGCTTGAGAGTGAATGAGTTGAGACATAGTACAGGGCCAGACAATGAACCCTTATGAGTGATTCAGTCCCCTGTTCTGTTACAGAATTTGAGGAATTTTCAGAAAAGCATTTTAAGCAGACAAACTGACCTTCTGAACACAGCACCGAGTCTCAGGCCTAGTCCAAGGGGCAATGTCTTCTATCCCTTAGGGAAGGAAAACATGGACATTTCTAGATTTGGGTCAAAATGGGGAGATGTTTTCTATTGGCTAGTAAATGTCTGAAACAAGCATCAGACCCCACAGATGTAAAGTTCATTACAATATGATGATACTATCAGCACTTCATATAGAGAATCATACAGAAAAGACCAAGAGTCCTTAACTCTGTATTCACACTATGTCTCTAACTTTGTAGCCTTTCTCAGCACCCCAACCAGCATAGCATGTTAAGGTACCTTATATAGCTATACCTTTCACAAATGGTAGGTGTCATTCATCATCTTCCACATGTTTCTTTTTACAAGAATTGTATGTACAGCCAAGAGCTAAGGTAAACACATCTTTTGATCCAAGGGATGGACTTTGTATGCTTTCATTCAAACATGACAATCTTATTCTTATTTGCTAATCATTGGCTTAGGGATAGCCCTGTGGTCTGGTCAATTCTGGACAATGGGACCTGAGTCAAAATCTCCTAGAATCTCCTGGAAAAAGTTTGCCTCCAGATTAGAGAAAGGCATGGCATGAGACACTCTCTTCTTTTCTTTTGTATCTCATTATATAAAGATATTGAGTTCGGAACCATGGTTGGTTTTTTTTTTTTTTATTTGCCAGCTGAGGAAAAAGCCAGAAACATTACAGAAAACTAGATTCAGATCATCGATGTCGTCAAGCCCTGTTCTAACTCTGTAATCATCAATATGTTAACTTTTGTTAAATAAGCATTGAAAAACCATATTCACACCCAACCCAAAGCAGCTGAACTAATGTATGAGGAAATTTCCTCATTTGGCATTTTCTCTGTCCTCCTTCCCTTTCTTAATCCAAAGGACTCACACTCATTTATCCATAGGGCTAGGACAATACCTAAAAATGTATAAAGGAAGCTAATTGGAGATTGTGCATCTCTTGAACAAAGCCTAGTGGTGCTATTTGGCTATAACTAGTGGAGTCTGATTCTGATTCTGATTCTGGAATGCTATCCCACTGAACCAGATGTTTTTAGCTTTTGGAAGAAACTTCAAGCTATATTTTTTGTGTACATATTTTGTTAAGCTCAATTTTGAGGTGCATATTTAAATTAAGAAGAATGTGGTACCATAGGCACCAAATCAACACTTCCATGTACTGCTCGCTTAAGGATCACATATTGGTACTTAGATTTAGCTGCATAATTCCAGATGCATGAACAGTCATCCTCCGCCATACATCACCATGGTGACCTATGCCTCCCTCCACAAACTAAAGGCATGAGACAAGTAACAGTGGACCGAACATTTTGAAACCGTGAGCCCAAACAAAACTTTTCTCTGTGTAAATTGCTTATTTCAGATAGTTTGTCATAGTGTTGGAAAACTGACTAATGCAAATGCAGTGGAGAGAAGTTCTCTCCATCCCACCATTGCTGTGACCAAAAAACTGATGGAAAGCAACTCAAGGAAGGTAGGGCTTCATTTGGCTTACAGCGTGAGGGGATAGCCTATCACAGGAGAGAAGGCATGCTAGCAGAAGCCTGAGGCAGTTGGCAACATTGCATCAACAGTCAGGAAGCAGGAGTAGATGGATGCTGGTGCTGAGCTCTTTCTCATTTGTGTTCAGTCTGAGATCCAAGCCTATGGCATGGTGCCATCCACATTCAGGATAGGTCTTCCCATCTCAGTCACATATCCAGAGGTGTGTTTTCATGGTGGTCCTAAACCTAGTCACATTGATAATTAAGATTAAGTACAGCAACCACGAAGCTAGGATGCTGAATGAAATTTCTAGGACTTTGCTGTTTTATATAGCTTTATTGGTGCTGGGAAGACTCATTATATTTTCCCACAGCAGCCTTCTGTGTTTTGATTGATCCTAGCGAATAATCAGTTCTTTTTCAGAAAAATGAAAATACCCCTGGTAAATGCAAGGACAATGCAGAAAGAAGCCTAAGTTGAAGCATCATGTATGTCAATAGCACATTGGTGGGAAAATTCAACCAGGTTCCTCTAAAGAAGGCCTGGGATGCTATGGGTATGATAGCCCTTACCCAAATGAATATCCTATGACCTAGGAACCTGGCTTCCTCCTAAGAGGGGCCAAGCAGGCTGACTAATTTTACCCTGGCAGTTATAAAACCAGAGACCATTCAGCTTGCCTCTGGGACACCAAATTAAGTCTTTGGAGCACTTTGATGAAAGGTGTCAGGGAACAGCGAACATGAAGTTCATGTGGAGCATTGTATATGGCAGAGCGATGATCTTTGATGACAAGAGAGGATGAGTCACCACCAGCTCAGGGATTTGGAAGAAATGCCAATGAAGCTGTGAATAATGGGTGCAAATCTGACACTAAAGGAGGCAAAGGGCAGGTATTAGTCGGCAGGGAGAGGTAGAGGGTAGGGGAGGCCAGCCACATGCCTACAGAGCCTTAGCCGCTTATGGCCATATGATGGGACCATTGCAAGTTGGAATAGTGAAGAAAGAAATATGATGTGCAGGAAGTGGTGATGGTGCATCCTTTCCTGAGGGGCAGGGTATAGTTTTGACAGCTTCTAGAAGCTCTGCTGGGCTCTGGGCTTTTCATCATGACTGTGGGATCTGACAGCTATCAGTGAATTTGAGCACTTCTGAAAGCATTTTGGGATCTTCAGATGGAACATTCTACAGACAGGGACAACCTTAACAAGTTCTAGAGGGCAAGTTGGGGTTGCCAAGGAACATGAGAACGTGTCTGTTTCAGTCACTTGTCACCACGACAAGATAACTGAGAAAAGAACATATACAAGGGAAGATTTATTCTGACTTGGTTCCAGAGGCTTCAATCCATAGTCATTCCCTTCTGTTGCTTGTCTGCCCTGCACAGTTGGGCAGAATGACATGTTAAGGGGCATGTGTTGGAGCAAACTGGCTCTCTTGGTGGTGTACGGGAGAGAGGGAAGGAAAAAGAGGGAGATGGGGAGAGGGGCAGGGGGCAAGATATATCTTTAAAAGTGAAGCCAGTAGCCCACTTTATCCCCCTAGACTGGCATTCTCAGTCTGTGAGTAACCACTTTTTTTGGGGTTGAAGAACCCTTTCAGAGGGGTCTCATATCAGATTTCTTGCATATCAGGTATTTGTATTACAATTCATAATGATAGCAAAATTATGGATATAAAGTAGTAGCAATGAATATATTTTTATGGCTGGGGGATCATCACAACATGAGGAACTGTATATCGAAGAGTCTCAGCATTAGGCAGATTGGCGACCACTGCTCTACACCTCATCTCCCATAGTCGACTTGGATCTGAGTTCATGGACATGCAAGAAGCCAGTAACTTCATGATATAATCAGTGCTCAGGACTGACATCTGAGGAACACGTGGCCATTTACATCTAAACTATGGAGTTTTCAATCCCAGTGGGGAAATGCCACCAGGGCAGTAAGTTGTTCTGAAGACACGTTTTCTCTCTCCAGAAAGCACCAAGAGGTAAGGTCATACAAGTTGATGGCTGTGTGTTTTCAGATCTGCCAATCAGTACTTGGTGATTCATCGGGGAGAGGCTAGCAAAGAATAATCGTCAAGACTGTAAGTCTTAGCATCTGATAGTGTCTTCACTTGTCAGTGTAAAGCAATATGAAAAATCAGCCTAGAGTTGAAAGCTGATGAGACCACCTCCACCACAGTTGCCACCACAGTGGGTGCCATTTGTAACCATAAGTGGATGGGGGTGGGTTGTGTTAAGATGGGAACAATGACAGTCTCAAAGCTTGTGGTGAGCAGTGTTTGGCATTAGGGATGGATGCCTGGAGGGAGGAGAGAAACAAGACTGGATGGAGGAAGAAGTTGAGACTCATCCTCATTAGAGTTGCCTCCCAGTGGGTCCCAGTGGCAAAGTCTTTATTTGTTACTGGCCAAGGCATGTATGGAATGGCCCCATTCTGAGCAAGACCCTGTCTGCAGGTGGTAAGGTCAAGTTTAAACTGACCTAAATGTTTTCTGTCAGTAATGTTAGCTGTGTACTTGAAAGAAGTTACCAGCGGCGCGTCACTACATCCTGTACAGAATCCATATACTCAATCCAGAGAGGGCCTCTCTGCAAATTCTTTGTGAGACTGTCTCTTAGCACCATGAGCTAATTCTTGATGGCAGCTATCAGACAAAGTTGGTGAAATTCTCATGCTGGTTGAGAGAGCAGATTGTGACAAGACTGCCAATCTCAGATGTGGATAAACTGGCTACAAGGTCCACACAAATACTCAGCTGTGATGGGTAATTCCATTTGCCAGTTTGACAAGTCCTAGGAGACAAGCATAGGGCTTGCCCGTGAGGGGCTCACCTTGACCAGGTTGACTGAGTGCAGCACCACACCCTTGGCTTGGGTCCCAGACTTCATGAAAAGGAAAAAGCTTAAATTCCAGTTCTTGGATGAGTCCTTTCTACTCCTCCTACTCTAGATGAGCCTGTCTCTTCTCTCTGCCATGGGATTGTTTTTGTTTTTTGTTTTTTTTTCCCTTCATAGCAACAGTCAAAATTAGATGCTCTATTTATCCTTTTCTGTGTATAGCATTTTTTCCCATTACCTTTATGCCCACTAACCATTTGATTAACTATAAACCCTGGAAAGGTGGTATCCCACCTTTCAAGGTATGCTTGTGTTCTTGAGCCTGGCAAGCCAATATCTAGCTTAGACACACTGCTGCTATCTATTATAGTGGTCACAGATTACATGCTAATAATGTGAACACGTTGGATGCTGTACCATAGTCCCAGAATGTTTTTTACAGATCACCTCCTCTCATCTCCACAACAACACTATGAAGCTGAAATGGCTATCATTCCCTTTTATAGATAAGAGGTCTGAGTGTGTCACTCAGTGGTAGCATTTGCCTAGCATGTACAAGGGTCTGGTTTGGCCTCTAGCACCCATTCCCAAGAAATACATTTTATAGATAAAGAAATTGAGATACAGAGAGGCTACTTCAATTTGGATTTTATAGCTAGGAAGTTTTAAAAAGAAGTTGTTATTTAAACTCAGGCATGAAGGCTCCTGAGTAAAAAAACTTTTCATTGAATTATACCATATAGTTTGTGGTAGAATGGAATTAGACCCCTGGATATGTCTCGATACCTGATGATAAGGGCATCTGCTGCCCAAATAGAAGAACTACGGAGAACCTTGGGAATTGGAATGAAGGACATTTACACTGAACTGGACCAGAACAAAAATATCCTTTATAGCTATTCCAGATTAACTTTTACCTGACTCCATCCATCTATCCATCTATATACCCATCTATCATTCATTCACCCATCCACCTGTCCATCCTTCTGTCTATGTATGTATGTTAACATGTGTACTTGCATATTTGAGGGCATGTATGTGCACACAGATGCTAGAGGTCAACCCTAGCTGTTGTTCCTTGGGAACTGTTCACCTTGGTTTCTTTTTGAAACAGGGTCTTTCATTGGCTTAGAGATGACCAGTTTGGCTAAGCTGGCTGGCCAGTGAGCATCAGGGTTTCACTTGTTCTGCCTTCCTAGCTCTGGAAATACAAACATGTGCTACTACTGTGGCTTTTATATGTGAGTTCTAGATGTCAAGCTCACTCATATTCTCAGACTCATGTGGCAAACAGTATAATGACTTAGCTATATTTCTAGGCCATGGATTTCATTTTTCCAAAGAAATGCTGTAGGTAATAAGCAGTGGCTGATACTTTTGATCTCAGTATTGTATGGGAAGAAAGGAGGAAACTTTCTATAGTCTTTGTAAATGATCAGATAAGATTTTCTGAGGGTACTTTCCTTGATGTGGGGACAGTCCTTGACAAGTCTACCTGCCACAGCAGCTGAGAATCTAGCTGCTGTGTGTTAACACAGAGAAAATGTGCTCATTTCAGTATGAGTGTGGGAGATCCAAAGAGCAGGATCACAGAACCACAAAAATTGAACTATTCAGCTGTGTTAGGTTGTGCTCTGAATAATCACCTCTCAGGTTGAACTCAGGGCCTGTTAGGACAGGTAAGCAAACAAGCAATTGAGCCGCATCCCCAATCCACGAACAGACTTATTATAGAAAATAGAGAAAGGACTGTATTTTTTGATCTGTCATGAAGTGGGTAATAATACGAGTCCAACACCAGGAAAAGGTAAAGATCTTGCGAACCATTTAAGACTTTGTTGCATTGCAGAACATGGGGTTTAAAGCATCGTCACTGAAATTACAAGATTATTGCAGAGAGTGAATGTCTATCATTGGTAACTGTCTTAGTTGCATTCTAGTGCTGTGAAGAGACACCATGCCCATGGAAACTCTTATAAAGGAAACATGCAGTTGTGGTGGCTTGCTTACAGTTTAGAGGTTTGGTTATCATGGTTGGGAGCACGTGCAGGCAGATGTGGTACTGGATCTGAGTGTTCTTATATCTTAACTCAGAGGCAACAGAAAGTTGACTGAGTGAAGCTTGAGAAAAAGACCTCAAAGCCCACCCCCACAGTGACACTCTTCCAACAGAAAGTGTGACACAGATTAAAGGTCTGTGTTATCTAGCCTTAAAATCTGGATTAAAGGCATTTTTATCCAGCCTCAAGATCTGGATCAAAGGAATCTTATCTTCCTGCTTCTAGATCAGTATCACAAGTATGCCCTTCTTATCTGGATTATAGTTCATTCCAGATGTAGTCAAGTTAACAACCAGAATAGCCACCACAGTGGCATCTCTAAGAGTATGCAACTATTCTCAGTACAAGTGAAGACTAAGAAGACAGTTCTTAAGGCCTAACCCTATATAAGCATTCCTGGCTAGAGAGCCTTCAGGACTGACAGGAAGAACTTTCTTTTTTATGATTTATTTTAATTTTATATGCATCGATGTTTTACCTGCACATGTGTCTATGTGCAGGTGTTGAATATTCTAGTACCCCTGGTACTGGAGTTACAGACAGTTTTGAGCTGCCAAGTGAGTGCTGCAAATTGAACCTGGATCCTCTGGAAGAACAGCCAGTGCCACAGAGCCATCTCTCCAACCATGCCCGGGAGAACTTTCAAAGCTGACCTCTAGGACTGCCCCTCTCATGGGCTCTGCTTGGAAACCTCTTTTCTGCCACCTGCCCACCAGCTCCTCAGCCTATTCCTTCAACAGCAGAAACCAACATGAGATATTTCTTTTCCTTACTTTGCCTGATGAAAAACAATAATAAAAGCTCTAGATGTCTGTAAGAGCAATCTGAACTCAGACTTGGGGGGAAATTTTTGTTCTGGAACTTCTTTGCTGTTAGATTTAGGACAAAGCACATAAGTTTAACTTCTCGGAAACAGTGTTTATGTGTGTGTGACTGTATACATGGCCAAGTACAAGGATAAGTAAAGTTATTATCTGTATGTACCTTTAGCAGCCCAGCATGGTGCTTGGAAGGCTATAGTTTTAGAATGAGTACAAGACTGTCCATGTTGTTTCCAGGAAGCTCAATGTGTCATGAATATGTCATTGAATAGGCTTTAGAAAAAGATAATTTGCCTGCTTATTAGAAACATCATCACATCTAGCTACCACCTTAGAAGTAATTTAGTTAAATCAATTTTATTAAGGACCTCTTTTTTGAGAGTTTACTTTGTGGCTAACTGCAGCTGGGACTATTTGTGTGTCCATGTGTGGGCTTTAGGAGGAAAGTATTTATGCATTATAAAGGGAGTTTAATTAACACACAGGAGTCAGAGGCAGCACAAAGGAGCTTATTGAAAAAAGGAAATTTTTGGCAAAGAAGAAGCTTTCTGAGTTTCTTTAAGCAGGAAACAAAAGCTGTAATTTTTGACCATCTCAGGAATCACAAAGATGAAGGTGTTTTCCTAAGACTTCTGGGAAAATACATTGCAGTGTCAACAGGTATAGCTCTCTCTAGTGAGCCAAGAATAAGAAACCAGGAGCCAGCGATAGAGTCAGACAGTGACTGTGGAAGCAGTGACCGATGGAAGTACAGGACGGATGTGTGTAAGCACGCTTTTCCTGTATATCTCATGTAAAACCTTCTCCCATTCCACCTTACATTTGCCTGCTTTACTCATGACTTTTTTTTCAGAGTCCCAGGAACGACCACATCCCATAATTTCATCCAAGGAAGAGAGAAAAGCAAACGATCGAGCCAGACTTCATCAAGAAACAAACAAAAATGCAGTTTCAAAAAGTAGATTCAGCTTGGTTATGGCCAGCAGACAATTTTGTACTCACCAGAGGCGGATGGTCCAAAGTGAACACTGCTTCTTAGCTCTCCTATTGCACTAAGCCAAGACTGACTGGAGTTAGGTTCCCAGAGATGTCCAGCAATGTCCGCTATCCGACAAATTTTCCTTTCCCCTCTATGTGAACTTTGCTGTTAGGCTGCAGAAACAGTCCGTCCTCCTGGTTAATAATTGGACAAACCATCGATGGGAGTAAGCTAGATCAGAATGATTGTTACTCTCTCTCCTTTTTAGGGTTTTTCAAGACAGGTTTTCTCTGTGTAGTCCTGGCTGTCCTGGAACACACTCTGTAGACCAGGTTGGCCCTAACTCACTGAGATCTGCCTGCCTCTGCCTCCTGAGTACTAGGCCTAAGGCCTGCACCACCTCCACCTGGCTGGATGATAGAGAAGTCAGTCAGCAGGGTGCAATGACTTGTCCAAAGCCTCACAGCTAGACTATGACTTGGTTGATGGACACATGTCAACCTCAGAGCAGTGTGGTCTGGGCATTTTGTCAATTTGATCTCTTTAAGTAGAAGCAACAACATTGTGTATTTTCTTTCCTTTCCTTTTTCTTTTATTTTTCACTGATGTGGGATGTCTTTTTTTATGCTGTGAATGTCATTTGTTAATAAGGGAACTGTTTTGACCTATGGCAAGGTATCATAGAAGTAGG
This sequence comes from Sigmodon hispidus, assembly GCA_004025045.1. NCBI lineage: Eukaryota > Metazoa > Chordata > Mammalia > Rodentia > Cricetidae > Sigmodon > Sigmodon hispidus. The sequence continues at coordinate 7,703 of PVIH01022254.1, read as the reverse complement.
CAAAAAATCCAAGCATAGATACAGGGAAAAGAGGGCAGAATCAAAGGAGATACGATCCAGCTCCCAAGAAGCAAGATGTGAAGAAATAGGCAAACCATGGACTATGTGGTAAGACAGATTAATGGAAATGGATTGAATTAAGATGCAAAAGTCAGCTAGCAATATGCCTGAGCCATACGCCAATCAGCATAATATTAATATAAGCGTCTGTGTCTTTCTTTGGGACTTTGAGAACTGCTGGTCCAGATCTTGGGGCTAGTCCGGGCCAGGAACCTCATATTACATTCCCCTTCCCTCCCTTCCCCTCCCATCTCCTCCCCCCCACTCTCTTTCTCCCCCCCCTCCAGTCTTCTCTTTTTCTCCCCTTCCCTCCCCCTCTGCAGTCTTTTCTAAAAGTGCCTACTTAGGGTTCAGGGATTCTCTCTCTCTCTCTCTCTCTCTCTCTCCTCTCTCTCTCTCTCTCTCTCTCTCACACACACACACACACAGTGTGATAATCTTTTTTTGTATATTGTGGAAAATGTGTTTTTACCAATGTTTCTTTTGGTTGGTTTAACAAAAAACTGATTGGTCAATATCTAGGTAAGAGAAGGTTAGTTATAACTTCAGGGAGAGAAAGAGAGAGAGAGGGTGGGGGGGGAGAGAGAGAGAGAGAGAGAGAGAGAGAGAGAGAGAGAGAGAGAGAGGCAGGAGAGATGCCAGAGGACACGGGGAGAAAACAGGAGGTGCAAGATGGAAGAAAGGTAAAAAACCATGAGGCAAAATGTAAGCTAATATAAATGGGTTAATTTAAGTTGTAAGAACTAGTGGGACAAGCCTAAGCTATGGGCTGAGCTTTCATAATTATTAGTAAGTCTCTGTGTCATCTTTTTGTGAATTGGCAGCTCAAGAAAAACTGACTGTGTGCAGTGTGTGTGTGTGTGTGTGTGTGTAAGTATGAAACGTGTATGTGTATATGTTTGTGTGAGGAGGTATACAGTGAGTCAGTGTGTGCATGTGCATATATGTATGTGGAGGCTCAAAAACAACATCAGGCATTCTCAAGTGTTCCCACTTTCCCATAGAACAAAGCATCTAATTGGCCTGGAACTCACCTAGGCTGGCTGGTCAACAAGCCCCATGTCTGCCTGGCTTGGCCTCCCCATCAATGGCATTACATCTCTGGCTTTGTTTCCCCAAGCGTGGTCTTGGGATAGCATTCAGATCTCTGTGCTTCAGATGACAGCCTATCCTGGAGAGGATGTGGATCAAGGGGAACACTCCTCCATTGTTGGTGGGAGTGTAAGCCTGTTCAGCCACTTTGGAATGCAATATGGAGGTTTCTCAGGAAATTGAGAATCAATCTCCCCAAGGACCCAGCAATACCACTTCTGGGTGTATACCCTAAAGAGGCACATTCACACTCCAAAGGTATTAGCTCAACTATGTTCATAGCAGCATTATTTGTAATAGCAAGAACCTGGAAACAACCTAGATATCCCTCAACTGAAGAATGGATTAACAAACTGTGGTACATCTACACAATGGAGTACTACTCAGCAGTAAGAAAAAAAATGATATCCTAAAATTTGCAGGCAAATGGATGGATTTGGAGAATATCCTCCTGAGCGAAGTATCACAAACTCAGAGAGATAAGCAGGGGATGTACTCACTCACTAGTGGTCTCTAAACAAACAAACAAGAAAAAAAGCCAAACATGCCCAAGTGGCAAACCACAACCACTGAACAGATTGGGATCAGAAACACCCTGGACTGACCCTTCAAACCTCAGTCCAACTATAGGAACACCTGACTCACACTTGAGGGAGGGGGGACAAAACTGGATTTGGCCAGGAGTGAAGACTGATCCAAGCATTATTGGGTCAGTGGGACCTTAGGACTGTCTGCTCCCTGCCCTGGGAGGTGATGGGGAGTTGCAGAGAAGAAAAATGACCTGATGTGTTGGGAAGGGGAAGAGACCTTGAATTTTAAATTCTTTTTGCTGTTTTTTTTTTTTGATAAATACAAAATAAAGAAGGAAAAAAAATAAGAAAGACAGATCTCTGTGCTTGCGTCCGACTTTACCTGACTAGGCCATCAGCCTGGCTCTTTGGTTCTTTTTTAAAAGCTGTGTAATCTGTGTTAGTCACTCAGCCCTCTCATGCCTTAGATTTCTCAACAATACAATACAACCCACTCTACTGCTCTGGTGTAAAGGTCTGAACTCAGAGCACAGTGTCTGTCACTGAGAAAAGGGATAAAGAGGGAGCTGACGCAGCCCCGTATAGAGCCCCCTGGGTCCAGAAGAGTCTGAGCACTGTAATTTTCAACTTGGCATGGCTAAACCAGCAATTCACTTCATAAATATTTTTTCTACTTCTTATTTTACAATATTTAATCTTCACTCTTTTATATATGTCTCATGATTTTTTTTTTAAGAAAAGGAAATGACCACATAATTTCAATAGCATATGAAAGGACATATATTAAAATTCCATGATGGTTGACAAATACTTACAAATAAATGTCTGTTATTTTTCTTTTTTTTCAATTTAAGATTTTCACAGTTTACAGCTGGAATTAAATGGTATTTTGTTACATTTTTCTTTTTTTAATTATTATTATTATTATTATCATTATCATTATTATTATTAACAAAGAAGCCACACTTTCTATCCTGTATATCCTTATTCAAGGTCCTTTACCCTCCCACCACATCAGGTCATTCTCTCTTCTCCACAACTACCTCTACCCCCCCTCCCCCACCCCCCCACCGGGGCAGGCGGCAGGTGGTCCCAAGGTCCCACTGTCCCAATATTGCTTCTCCACTCCTGGTAGATCCAGTTTTCTCCCTGCAACCTCAAGACTGAGTCAGGTGTTCCTCTAGGGGAAGTGGGATCCAAGGAGTCAGTCCAAGATGTTTCTGATCCCAAGCTGTTCAGTGGTTGTGGTTTGCAGCTTGGGCATGCTTTGCTTTTTTCTTGTTTGTTTGTTTGTTTAGAGTCCACTAATGAGTGAGTACATCCCCTGCTTATCTTTCTGGGTTTGTGATACTTCGCTCAGGAGGATATTCTCCAAATCCATCCATTTGCCTGCAAATTTTAGGATATCATTTTTTCTTACTGCTGAGTAGTACTCCATTGTGTAGATGTACCACAGTTTGTTAATCCATTCTTCAGTTGAGGGATATCTAGGTTGTTTCCAGGTTCTTGCTATTACAAATAATGCTGCTATGAACATAGTTGAGCTAATGCCTTTGGAATGTGACTGTGCATCTTTAGGGTATAAACCTAGAAGTGATATTGCTGGGTCCTTGGGGAGATTGATTCTCAATTTTCTGAGAAAATGCCATACTGCATTCCAAAGTGGCTGAACAAGCTTACACTCCCACCAACAATGGAGGAGTGTTCCCCTTGCTCCGCATCCTCTCCAGCAGAGGCTGTCATCTGTGTCTTTTATCTTAGCCAATCTAGCAGGTGTCAGGTGGTATCTCAAAGTTGTTTTGATTTGTATTTCTCTGATGGCTAAAGATGATGAGCACTTTTTCAGGTGCCTTTCAGCCATTTGTAATTCTTCCGCTGAGAATTCCCTTTTTAGATCTGAACCCCATTTTTTGATTGGGTTATTCAAGGTTTTGGGCTCTAGATTCTTGAGTTCTTTATATATCTTAGGATCAGTCCTCTATCACTTGTAGGGTTGGTGAAAATCTTTTCCCATTCTGTAGGCTGTCGTTTTGTCCTATTGACAGTGTCCTTGGCTTTACAGAAGCTTCTCAGCTTCAGGAGATCCCACTTATTGATTGTTGATTTTAGTGTCTGTGCCACTGGTGTTATATTTAGGAAGTGGTAACCTATGCCAATTCGTAGAAGTGTATTTCCCACTTTCTTTTCTATCAAGTTTAAAGTGGCTGGGTTTATGTTGAGGTCTTTGATCCACTTGGGTTTGAGTTTTGTGCAGGATGACAGGCTTGGATCTATTTGCATTTTTTTCTACACACTTCCATCCAGCTATGACAACACCATTTGTTAAATGTACTATCTTTTGTCCATTGAATATTTTGAGCCTCTTTGTCGAAGATCAGTTGTTCATAGGTTTTTGGGTTAATGCCCGGTCTCATGATTTTTTTGCATGTGTTTGTATATTTCTTAGCAAGATTTTATGACTGTAGATTATATTTCTTCGTTTATTACTGAGATAATCAAGTAACAATGTAGTTTATTACTGTATTTTTCAGCCACGTCCCATATGCCTCTTAGCTTATTCTGAAATCTTTTCTCTTTTCTTTCATCTTTATTATGTGGCCTTTTAGTTATTGCTTATAATCTTCCATAGCTTTAACCTTTTCTAAAATTCACAGGCCTTAATGATATTTTTTCTTTTTCTTTCCTCTCCTCTCCTCCCAGGTTCTCCCCAGTCACCCTCTCTGCTCTCCCAATCCACCCCTCCTCCATTCCTGTTTAGGAAAGGGCAGATCTCGCACAAGTATCAGCAAAACATAGCATATCAGGTTGTAGTAAGGACCTCCTCTTGTATTAAGGCTGGGCAAAGCAATCCAGTATGAGGAGTAGGTTCCCAAATGTCAGTAAAAGACTCAAAGACAGCTCCTATTCACACTGTACTAACAATATCTTAACTTTCCTTTTTATTTTTATTTTTTTATTTTTTACTCATTCCAACTTCTTAAACCTTCCTTTTTGGGCTACTTTACCTACATTAATTTGTTTTTCTTCAAATCTAATCTCACAATTATTATCTTTAACATCTACCTTCTGTCACTCCTAATCTCATTAACTAAAATCCAAGCACACTCCATGTGGTCCTTGGTTGCTTATACTTCAACAGTTACCAAAGTCATTGGCAAGTATGGTATTTGCATAGTGCTAACATCAACTGATGGTAGCATAGAAAACATTCTGAAAAGATTCTAGCAGTTTAGCAGTCCATCACCTTAGCCACTCGGCCACCTCGTCAATTCTAGCAGGTTAATTGCAGCATTTGGGAGGCTGAGATAGGCAGATCATTGAGAGTTTAAGATGAGCCTAGTCTACATGTTGCATTCCAGGACATTTAGGACTACACAGAGAGACCATGTCTCCCCTTCCATCCCAAGAATGAAAACAGAATGATCCCCCAAATTAGGAAAAGAGTTGACAATTCAGATGTGAGAGATACTCAGGACATCAAACAGTATCATAAGGAGGGAACTTTATGTTTCTAAGTGCCCATATTAATAAATCATAGGTATTGAAACAAATAACTTAATGATATACTTTAGGGCCCTGGAAAAGAAGAACAAGTCCAACTTCAAATCAATAGACAGAAATAAAGTCACAAGATTAGAACAGAAATTAATGAAATGGAAAAAAATAAATACAAAGAATCAACGAAAAAAGTTCTTCAAAAAGATAAACAAAATTGACAATGTTCAGTCAAACTCAATGAAAGAGAGTAAGAAGGCCCACATTCATAAAATCAGAGTCAGAAGAGAGCCATTACAACAATAAAATAAGTTACAACAAATCCAATAAAATTTAGAAAATCATTGAATCTTAACTTGAAAAACTATATTCTACTAAATTTGACAATAAATAAATGCATTTCTAGATGTACATGACCTACTGAAATTATACTGAGATTGTGAGTTTAGGTATTACGTCTTTAACAATCTGAAATAGAAGTATAAGTAAAAATCTTTTTCCTAAAACCAACTCAAGCCTGATGTTTCTCATTGGAGAATTTTACCAAATCTTTAAGGAAGAGGTAACACTAATTCAATTTATTTAATAAAATAGAAAAGGAATATTACCAAGCTATTAATATGAAGCTAGCATTACTCTGATACCCAAAGCAGCTAAAAATCACAAAGGCAACACAAGGAAAATACAGATTAATTTCATTGATGAAGTTAAATGCAAAAATTCTCAAGAAAATACTGAATTCAATAACACATCTAAAGGACTGATCCTCCTGCCTCAGCTTTTATCTTAGCTAGTGCTCTACTGCTCTGAAAAACTACCATGACCAAGTCAGCTTTTAGAAGAATTGGGGTTGCTTACAGTTTCAGAGGGTTAAACTGAGCATCATGATAGAAGTACAGGCATTATGCTTAGATCTCAATGTGATTGGTAAATTGCTGAGAGAGAGAATGAGGCTGGACCACTTATAAACTTTTGAAACCTCAATGCCTACCTTGAGTGACATACCTCCTCCAATAAGGACACACCTCCTAATTCTTCGCAAATAGTTCCACTAACTCTGAACCAAGCATTTAAATATATGGGCCTGTGGGGGCCATTCTCATTCAAACTTCCAGAGTTTTGGTTCAACGAACATTTGATGAGAATCTACAGGCTAGACATAGAGCTAAAAAGGAAGACATAAAAAAGAAAGAAAGGAAAGAAGCGAAGAAGGAAGAAAAAGCAGAGTTAAAACAGAATAAGCTTTGTTTTATTTAATATAGATAAAAGTTCTCCCTGTATGGAATTCTCAAGAACTAATAATACATGTATGAAAAGGAACAGAAAAAACTGCCTAACTGGAACTGAGAAAGCTGGCATTTTATCAGTAGAAATTTCATTTGATATTTTCAAGATCATAGCCAAATAATCACTCCTACCTTACCTACTTCTCTATTGCTGTGACAAAGCGCCATGACAAGACAACTTACAAAAACATCATTTGATCTGGGGCTCATGGTTCCACAGGGGTAGAGTCCATGGCCCTTGCGGTGGGAGCATGACTGCAGGCATGGTGCTGGAGCAATGGCTGAGGGCTTATATTTCCACAAGCACAAAAGAGAGATGGGTTGGGGGACAGGAGAGAAGAGAGTAAAAGAAAGCTCTAAATGGAATGCTGTGGACTTTTAAAACCTCAAAAGCCTGACTCAGTAACACACCTCCACCATCAACACCACATCTCTTAATCTTTCTAAACAGTCCCTTGAACTGGAGAACAAACCTATGTTCTGAACACACTCCTTTAGGCTCTGAGTTTCATCTGTAAAAGCAGAAGTTCAGGACTTCGGAGGGAGCCCAGTGGGTAAAGTGATGTGTGACATCTTTCTGTACGCTGTGAACGTCATTGGCTAATAAAGGGACTGTTTTGACCTATGGCAAGGCATTGTATAAGCAGGCAAAAAATGTGAGCATAGAAAAAGGGGAAGGAGGGTGGAGTCAAGACAGATGTGATCCAGCTGCCCAAGGAACAATACGTCTCATGCGCGACCCTGCCTGCAAGGAAGGCACGAGACCCAGGCTTCTTCCTTCTATGGTTTATTCGGGCATTTTACAGAAGTTTCTCTTTTCCTACTATTACCCCCACTACTGCTACTGCTGCAGCTACTACTACTACTCACTCACACACACACTCTCTCTCACTCACTCACTCACTCACTCTCTCACTCTCTCACTCACTCTCTCTCTCACTCTCTCACTCACTCTCTCCCTCCACTCTCTCACTCACTCTCTCCCTCCACTCTACGGGGAGACCCCGCTCAATAGCTTAAAAGCTCTCAGGGCTTCAAAACCAAAATATACCACGTAGGTACTGCTCATAGGTCCACATTCGAGATAGCAAGCCACAACTCAAGGCCAAGCCAAATAGGGAGTTTGCTTATGGCAAAGAGAGGAATAGTTTATGTTTAAGAGAGCACTTTCCCACGAGGGGTAGAAGGCACTTTCCCACGAGGGGCAGAAGGCACAGTCACAATGACTCAGCTCTCTACA
>PVIH01022253.1:0-27656 GCA_004025045.1 Sigmodon hispidus | reverse complement strand
GCATTACTGGGTCAGTGGGACCATGGGACTGTCTGCTCCCTGCCCAGGGAGGGGATGGGGAGTTGCAGTGAAGAAAAATGACCAGATGTGTTGGGAGGGGGAAGAGACCTTGAATAAGGATATACAGGGATGAAAAAAAAAATTCAGAGGGAAAGATGAACACAAAGAAAATATAGGTGTAGCAATCTTATTTGTATTTGTATTTGTATTTCTTCCCTTGATAAGCCATGCCTATCATTTTATCCTCTGTATAGTTATTGTTAACTCTTCCACATTTTAAATTCTTTTTACTGTGTTTTTTTTTGATAAATACAAAATAAAGAAGAGAGAAAAAATAAAAAAAAAAAGAAATTTCAAAAACGTAGGTTATTTTTTTTTGACAATGAGACATCTGCTCCTCACAGCACCAATCCACTTCAGAGAAGATTATGGACATGAAGGAAACTCCTCCATATGAGTTGATCTTCTTTGGGACAAAAGGTAGCTACTGGGCAAAAAGTACTTGGACCTTGACTACTGACAATATGATATTCAAAACTGACAAGCAGGAGAAATACACAAAAGAATTAACAACCTTTGCCAAGACAAGGTAGAAAGGACTTTGAGAGTGTCCTGCTGCCCAGAGAAGTTTGTCAGACATGCTAGGCCTGTAGGCTGAAGATGGATGCTTCAACAACACAGAAGAACTTTAGGTGACTGTCCAGGCAGCCAGTTATTTCATTTCTTACATTTTTGGAAGTTGCTATTTGTTTAATATTATTTCCCTCTTGGGTCTCTGAGGAATTTGAAGATGAGATAGTTAACAGTTATAGTTATCTAGTGACAGTTTTAGAAAAGAAAAGTTAAAGTAAGTTTGAGTCATCAAAATAAAGTTTTTAGTTAGTAATACAAGTTACATACAAAGTAAATTAGGTACAATCCTTTGGACTCACCAAAATAGGATAAATGATGGAATACATTCTTCGAATTGGTCAATTGTTAATGAATTGGATATTCCTCATGTCATTATTGTTTATATATTATTGTATGTAATTATTGTACCTAATGTATTTGTTTCTTCCTATGTGAGTTATAATTTTCGTTTTACTTTTTGACACAAAAGGGGATATGTGGGTATATATTACATGTTCAATAAATCCTGAATATTGGGGAGAGAGCACACAGTCATATCCTAGGCTGACAGCTCAGGAAAATCTTAAACCTTGAATATAAAGATAAGCAGCTGAGTCAGTCACACACACCTTTGATCCCAGCACAGGGAAAGCCGGAGTGGCAACCAACAACCTTGATCCCAAAACTCCAGAGACAGAACTTCTGCTTCTGTGAGTTCAAGGCTACATGCCTTTAATCTTAACCTGGATGAAATCGGGTATATAAGGACTTATAGAAACCAGGCAGACACAGAAGCTGGCAGAAGTGACCAGGAGCGAGGCTGAGGAAGTTGCAAAACAGCTGGGTGAGAATTGACTGTGGTGCTTCCTCTCTCTGATATTTCAGCCTTCCCCCAATATTTGACTCTGAGTCTGACTTGTGGTACTGCAAGTCTATTTTCAGATAAGTGACCTTGGCACAAGCACAACCACAGAGTTCTGATTAGTCATTCATATTTGTAGAATATTTAATATAGATGTGGCTTTTTTCTTGGAAATTTGCTTCCCAACTACCCTGTCTGTTCTGGAATTTTGACTTTATGCCCTTGATCTTTTTTTTTTTATCCTTATGCCAAATCACTGTATCTTGATAACTTTAGCTTTCTATTAATAGTAAGGCTTACATTAGGTGAATTTCATCTTCAGTTTTGTCCTTTCCTACTAATGGAACCTATGGTGTTTCATGACTGATTTGATCAATTTGCAGATAAGTGACATTTTATTTTGTTTTATTTAGATGTGTTTATTTATGTGCCACATGTGTGTGGGTCCCATGGAGATCAAAGGAAGTTGTTAGATCCCTTAGAGTTGAAAGTTACAGGCAATTGTGAGCTGTTATTAGTACTTGGAATTTGAATTTGAGTTCTCTTGAAAAGCACCAAATATTCTTAACTGCTGAACCATCTTTCCAGCCCCTATCTTAACAATAAAGAATCTTGTGATTTCCCCCTATGTGCTCCACTGTGGATAATTGCAAAAACCTGTTTTTGTTTATTTTTCTCTGTCATTGTCTAATCTGCTAGTGATCATACTGTATACTTAAAGCTGTGAGATGCTTTGCTTTTCTCTATTTCTTTCATCCAATGATTCCAAGTACCTCATTGGAAACTTCTTTTGAAAATTCAGCTGATGGCAATTGGTTTGTGGGGATGGATCCCATGACATGGTACATGGCAGACAAGGAGCTTTGCCAGTCAAACCATTCTTCTGGCTTCTTGTTACTTTCCTTTCACCAAAACTATAGCTCTATGGTCATTTAGAAATTTATGTGTCCTAGTTACTTTTCACTATCAACTTCACACAGCCTAGAGTCATGTAAGGGAGAAAATATCTAGATCAGATTGGCCTGTGAGCATGTCTATTGTAAATGATCTTTATCATTAGTTGGATGGCATCCATCTGTGGGCAGCACCATTAGCCCTGGGCTGGATAAGAAAGCATGAGCCAGTGAGCAAGCCAGCAATCAGTGTTGCTTCATGATTTCTGCTTTAAGTTCCTGCTTGAGTTTCTGCCCTGACTTTCCTCAGCTATTAACTGGGACATGTTAGCTGAAACAAACCCTTTCACAGCATATAATGTTTTGTTTGGAGGGTTTTATCACAGTGGCCAAGATCAGAATAGAACAATATGAAAACTGACTATTTTAGGTGGGAAGATAAATTCCTGTCCTATTGCTCAGAAGCATAAAATCTTTCCTGGTTTTAGAAAGCAACAGTTGCATTCTTCTGGCTTGAAACCAGACAGTGGCCAGGCCAGTTTCAACTCTTGTCTTTTTGTCCTTACTCAGAAGTTATTTTTCTCAATTTTAAATATCACCATTTCATAACAAAACATGGTGACATATATTCCCTTCCCTTTTAAAGTAGCTGGGCTGCTATGGCAGGTTCAGGTGAGTCAGGTTTTAAAATGTTAATTTTTTATTACCTGGTAATTTTGAAGATTATATGTGTGTGTGTGTGTGTGTGTGTGTGTGTGTGTGTGTGTGTGTGTGTGTAGGATGTTTACTTACACCCTGACATTCAGTTGAAGTAAAAGAAGAACTTGTTTATGGGAATTAGTTCTCTTTTCTTCTATCTGTGGATCCTGATGGTCAAACATACTTCATCAGGTTTCCCAGCAAGCATCTTTGCTCAATAAGCCATCTTGCAAGTTCTTGCATAGTATTTTCTATTGTATATCATACACTCCAGAAGGAGTGTATACAAGGAACTAAACCTGAAAGCCACAAAACAGTGATTGAATGATAAGAGCAGCTGAAATGACACTTGATTATAAAACCTTAATTTTTATATTTAAACCATGTCAAAGTACTCTACATTAAAACAGTTGCATCAAAACATCATGTAATATTAACTCATGAAAGGAAAAAGAGGAGAAACATTAGCGGTAAAATGAATAACACAGTTGAGTATTGTTTATATGACCAACAATCTACAGAATACACTGCATGTTAGTCAATCATTTCAGCCCCATGAACATTCTATGAGCCAGATATTGCTATCATCCCATCTACTTTTATGAATCCAAGGCACAGAGGCTAAGCAACATCCTGACTAACACCATCACTGTAGATGCCGGAAGAGACAATTGCACCCTGGAAACCTAAGAATCAAATGCACTTGTTCATGTCATGTGAATCCAATGGTGAGAAGAGGAACCCAGAAGGGCAGAGACTCCTTGTGCTTTCTATAAGCCTTGTGTTTCCTTAGGGCTGGTGAGGATGTTAGTGAAGGGGGATTTGGTTAATCATGAAGAATTGGCTACTTTTGTTTCTGTCATTAATAAATGTCCATTTATTATTTCTCTAGGCTAAACTGTCCTCATGATTATCCCACTACAAGGTACACAAATGCTGCAGATGCTGGAGAAATCCTTGAGAAAGTATCTTCCTGAATCCTTAAAGGTGATCTCACTAAATGCTGAGGGCAGCAAGGAGAAAGTGGAAGTGAAAAGGAGCCTAACATTTATGCTTCACTGTTTATGTGTGTTTGTATATGTGTGTGACTGATGTGTATATGTGGTGTACATGCATGAATAAAATATTTGCATGCATGAAGAGGCTCAATGTTAATGTTGGTGTCTTTCTTGATCACTCTTCTCCTTATACGTTGAGACAGGGTCTCTCACTGAACCCAGAGTTTACAAATTCAGCTAGTATAGCTAGTCAAGTTGTCCAGAAAATTCCTCTGCCTGTGCCTCACAAGTGATGGGATTACAAGCAGGCTGTCAGCACCTCTAGGCTTCTGTGTGGGTACTAGGGATCAGAACGCTGAATTCCAGTCCTCACCCTTGTGTGGTAAGTGAAAGGAACCACCTTTCCAGCCCTTTTGTGATATTATTTTGAGCCAATCCATATTTAATATTTTTTACCATTTTGTTTACATGACCTGTTTTAAATATATTTGCTCCATATCTGGGTTACTTGTTAAGAATGTGGAGATCAGGTTTGGTAGGGCATACCTTTAATCCCTGTACTTGGAAGTCAAGAGACAGGTGCTTCTCTGTGAGTTCAAGGCCATCTGGTCTACAAAGTGAGTTCCAGACCAACCATAGTGAGTCTTTACCATCTCAAACAAAGAAGTGAAGATATAAAAAGTGATTTAAACCTTATGGTAGGCAACACTGCTCAGAACACAGGTGCTTGCCTGAAAGCCTGACAGCCTGGGTCTGATCTCTAGATCCCACTTGGTGGCAGGAAAGAACTTAGGAGTTAGCATCTGACCTCAACACACATACTGTGACACATGAATGCCCCACACATAAAAAATATAAATAAAACATATGGAGGGACAGCTATTTCTCCATATCTCACCAGCAATAAGTTGCAGCACAATCATGTACACACATAGATTGACCTCTGCTGACTGAAGAAGTTTTTCTGTTGCTTCTTTCCAAGAGCCTTTCCTTAGCAGTCCCTGAGATTCCCTGGGGTTTTCTTTTACAGTTCTTTTACAGTTAGTTGAGAGCACATATTAATGTTTAATTAGCTCATTCCAGAAGAATGCTTGCCATGTGAAAGATGAATCATCGTGACTGTGCTTGAAGTTAGACACGGGTCCAGTGCTCTGAACTTAAGGTGTATCAGAATATTTTGAGCTTGGCTCCTGGTTTTCTGCCCCAAACCCTATTACAACTGAGTAGAGACCCTAGGGTTGACTAAACCATGTAAATAGAGATAAATGGTTACATGTGAACTGTATAAAAGCATCTCTAATGGTGGATTCAGATTCTTAATTATTTTTATCAAATGAGGTCCACTCCAGTGGAGCTTAAGTATGACCATGTTTATGTATGTATGTCTTTATGCAAGGGCTTATGTGTATATTTTTCTGTGGGTATGTTTGTGGTAATGTATGCACGTTTATGTATGTATTTCTATGGGTATGTATGAATGTGTGTTTTTTTGCATTTGTATGTTTCTGTTAATATTTGTATGTGTAAAATAGTTCATGTGTATTTTATCTGTTTATATATTTTTATGTGTGTTTATGCCCATGTTTGTGTGTGAATGTATAAGTGTTTGTGTGCATGCATGTGTGTGCCTTCGAGGAAAAATATTTCTGGATTTGTGTCATTCTACAAAACATTTTCTACAAAAAGGATGGGTAGATTCAGTTCCTTATTTCTCTAGCAGATTTACTACTCCCTTTTTATTAAAAAAACTAACATTCATTTATTTCTAAATTGTTTCATTTTATTTTATCTATTAACAATAAGCTAATTGAGAACCAATCCTATTATTTACTACACAAATAAATATTCTTAAAATAAAATTTAAAATCTCATTTTAGTAATGCCCACTGATATAAGCCAAGACCTTCTAGGTGTCCTGGTAACCCGCAGGAGTCAGAAAATTACCCAGACAGAAAGCAAAAGTTTCTTGGAAATTATACTTGATACTCTATGAGCAACTAGCTTGAGTTATTTTTATGTTGAACAATGATTCTCAGAAAATTTGAAAGTTAAAAGCTTACTTTTATATCCTTTGTGATATAGAGGGGTTTTTTTTATGGGAGATCTTTCCATTTTCTGATATCTTCTTCAATTTCTTTCTTCAGTGACTTAAAAATTTTGTCAAATAGATCTGTTACTTCTTTGGTTATAGTTACTTCAAGATATTTAATGCTATTTGCAGCTATTATAAAGGGTTATATTTCCTTTATTTCTTTTTCAGCCCTGTTTATTTTTTCCATTTTTTCTTTTTTTTAAATATAAATTTTTCTATTCCTCTGTTAAGAGTTACAGTCAAACATTTTGAGAGAATGTAGGGTGTTTCTCAGTGGTTTTGTTCAGCCTATGGAGTCAAATGAGGTGACTTTCTCTGTATCTCAGCTTGTATAATAGAATACTTAATTCTTTAGTCACTTATTAAAGCATAAACTTTCTCCTAATGAAATCTTAGAATAACCAAAAAGTCATTCATGTTACTTGTCTTAATATTTTAAAATATAGGTCCATATTTGAAGACAAAAATTTTATCAAATGAGGTTAGAAAAAGTAGTACATGATATTGTTTGTCCTAGATTCTTCCTTGGCTCTTTGTCATTACCAACTGTCACAATTTCATAGAAATAATCTCTGTCTCAATCACAGAAAATGCCTTTTTATTTCTCTTAATAAACTAACCATCTCACTTTCTTGTAGGTTTATGGGACTGTCTATCACATGAACCACGGAAACCCATTCAACCTAAAAGCCCTAGTTGATAAGTGGCCTGATTTTAACACAGTGGTTGTCCGCCCCCAGGAACAGGTATGGAGTCAGGGGTGAATAAATACACTTCTATGGTCATTTGTGTAGAATCCAAAAAAGCTTATCTCAGGTTATATTTGGGAATATATACATACATATGTGTGTACATATATATTATATTTGTACATGTAAAAACAATTAATAGAAAAAGACCATGAATTTGAAAGAGAGAAGTATAAGGGACATTTTGGATGGAGGAAAAGGGAGAAATGTAATTATAGTATTACATCAAAAAAAAGAGTTGATCACATAGAAGCATATTAGTAGTTTCTAGAGATTGAAGCAGGATGGGAAATTGGGGAAATACTCATGAAAAGATATAAAATTACAGTTAAAGAGAAAGAATAAGTTAATGAGATCTATTGTACATTATGGCATATAATTATATTTTATTTTGAAAATGATGAAAGAAATGTTCATACCAAAAGTGTTACTACTGTATATACTAACTAGCTAGGCATATACATGTTACACATATGTACAAATATGGCCATATGTTATACAATGAAATTTTAATTTGTGGTGGACCAACTGTATAGAAATGGCCCTATCAATATATATTGCCTAGGCTCGGGTAAGACCTCAGTGGATAAAGTGCTTGCTACAGAAGCATGAAGACCAAAGTCTGAACTCCAGAGTTCACTTGAAAAAGGCATATGTGGTGGTATGTGCTTGTAAACCTGGTGCTGAATAGACAAGATGGTGAATTTCTGGGACTCATTAACCAGCCAGCTTACTTGCCAAACATGTTACAGGCCAATGATAGACTTTGCCTCAAGAAAAAAAGGATGACATTTAAAGAAGGACATCCAAGGTTCTCTTTTAATCTCCACATATAACTATACACATGCTCAATATGTGCACACGTGTGTGTGCGCACACACACCCACATACCCACACACAGTACATCTCCTAGTGGCATTGTAACCATTTAAGTTTGTGTAGTCACAATCTATGATAACACAATGGTTAAAAGAATTGGCTGCTTTTCCAAAGGTCCTAGATTTAAGTCTCAGCACATACATGATGGCTCTCATCTATAATTTCAGTTCCAGAAGATCCAGTGACCTTTTGTAGTCTCCCTATGACAAAGCATGCATGAAGTACTTAGATACTCATGCAAGCAACACATCTATACACATAAAATAAAAGTACAATTTAAGACATTAAAGTATAATGGAATTAGCACTATAATCATGAACAATAAACAATGAGTATTATTTCTCCTTTCTCCATGATAACAGGACATGGCAGATGACCTTGATTACTACACCAATACTTACCAAATATACTCTAAAGATCCACAGAACTGTCAGGAATTCTTGGACTCTCCAGAAGTAATCAACTGGAAGCAACATTTGCAGATTCAAAGTAAGAGCAGTGGGAAATGGCTCAATCTCTTCTGTATTTTGTCTCACAAACTCTTGTGCTCCCCTTACTTGCTTTATGTCCTCAGTCAGCTAACTTGATATGATTAAATCTATTTGTAAAGAAAAAAATAAGACAGAGTTCTTCAGAAGAACAGAATGTATAGAATGCATGAGTATTTATTTGTAATAAAAGGGGATTTATTAACTTGGCTTACATGAAAGGGACCACGTTGACCAACAGTGCCTATATACACACTGGAGGAGCAGATACTCGGTAGGTACCTGATTCACAAGCTGCATACTTTGGTAATCTCAGCTTGTTGCTGATAACCTGCACATTTTCTGGGCAGTTATAGGAACATGCTCACTTTGGAAGGCTGAAGAGACCAGCTCTGATATTAGCAGAGGATGGCAGGAGTGATGGTAGACACTAGACAATGTGGGGGGCATTGCTTTTTCTCAACCCCTCTTCATCTGCCCTTTCGGTTGGAAGGGATGAACCACTTCAAGGACTCTTCTTCCTCCTTCAGTCAATTTTTTCCATACTCTTCTGGATGTATGTCTCCTAGATGGTTGCAAATTCTGTTAAGTTGACAACTGGGACCAACCATTACAATAATTTTTAATCTCAGAAATGTGTGGCATATTTTATATTTGTATCCAGAATCCTTAGGAAAAATAGGTACAGGAGTACAGCTTCACCTCTGGAATCCCATGTCTGTAATAATATTGACAGTTCATGGTGTCACAGTATATCTCTCACATTACCAATAACAACTGTTGTTGTCCTGATGACAAGCATGCCCTTAGAGTCAGATTCCCTAAGTTGGGATCCATCTGTTCCTTTCTATCTAATCCTTAAAAAGTGTCTTGCCCTCTCTGAGATCATAGAATTTACATATAAATATCACAGTTAATAGGAGTTCTTAAAATAAGAGACACTGGTGTTTTGAACAAGAAGAGCTTAATGAAAAACTGGGTGTTGTGGATAGCCTTAATTGCCAACTTGACACAAGATAGAGTCACTTGGAAGAGTTGCCTCAATTGGGTAATTGCAAAGATTTTATTGGCTTGGAGAGCATGTCTATGGGCATTATTTTGATTGCTAATTAATAGAGGAGGTCCTAGACTACCCTAGGTAGTACCATCAGTAGACAAGTGGTTCTGGACTATATAAAGAAACTAGTTAAATGTCAGCATGTGAATGAGCCAGAGAGTGAGCCAGCAAGTAGTTCTTCTGCAGCTCCTGCTTTGAGTTACTGCCCTGATTTCCCTTAGTGATGGATTTTGATCTGGGATTATAGGGTGAATAAATCCTTTTGTCCCAAGTTGAGTTTCGTTATGATGTTTGTAACAGCAACAATATAAAACTAGAACAGGGAGATAGGTCAGTTATCATTTTCTGTAATAGAAAACTTATAATAAATCAAATAAACAATTCAGTGTGGGCTTTGGAGGCATCTCATTATTGATCTCTCTCAGATTTTTTTTTTATGTATTATAAATTCACTGGAGAACCCAATATATGTTGCTTCACCATAGACTCATTGATGCATAGACTATGGTTCTGGCTATCAGTCAATGCCAGCAATTAGTTGTGATGACAGTATAATGTGTCTGGCCAGCTAACCTAGGCTCATTTAAATGTAATTGGTTTCAAGTTAACTAGGATCAAAAAGAGAAAGTCTCAAGGTCTAAAACTGTTAAGCCACTCCTTGGATAACTTTCTATGGGTCAGATGGGTTATATAAGGGAGGGACCTACTGCCGGGAACATATGCAAGGAATTATGGTTAAATTCCAAATTATTGCTGCAATAATCCACCACACTGGGGACATAACTCAGAAGGTGCTGACTATCATATTTTATAGCTCCTCTTTTTTGATTTTCAAAACTACACAATTATATAGCTTAAAAATCTTAGTTCCAATTTTGGTCCACTCACAAAGTGACTATGAATTAATTCATTTCTGTCATGTTTTTATTTTTATAAACCAGAGAATATTAAGCCAGACATGACTATATGACCATTCACACAGCAGCATCAGCATGACTATCACCAAGCTTTATCTTAAATCTTACACTTGTTACCTTTTTGGAAGACCCCACCCAGAATGTATCTTGCCATTACTTCTTTTTTTAGAAGTTCACTATATGTTTCCTTATAAATCCATCTAGGTTCCCAGTCCCGCCTGAATGAGGCAATACAAAATCTTGCAAATGTTCAGTCTTTCCAAATCAATCACTCAGAAAACCTCCTCTTCATGTCTTCAGAGTCAATCAAGAAACTGTGCCCTTCTCTGCTGGATGCAAAGAATTTATCACCCAATAGTGACAAGCCAAAGGCCCAGGCCATGTGAGTTTGATAAGAGTAGCTATGTATCTCTCAAATCTTTCTCCTACAACCTCCACTGCCTTGTCCTGATTTTACTCTGATCTTTGCTAACCAACTCTAGTAGACGACCCCTACCCATGTTCATGCAAGTAACTGTCATTAAATTTACTTGGCTATACTACGCATACAAAGGAAATAAGAGGAGAGAAATTTGCCGGTAAAGGTTCAGTAGAGTTAGGGCAGGTAAGTAAGATAGTTGAAAGTGCCTAAATTAACTAACATGTAACATATATTATTGGAATTATTAAATCTAACCTTTTAAAAGTTTGAATTATAATAGTTCCAGCAAAACAGTTCATCAAGAAGTGCTTCAATAGCCAAGGCTGATAACTGAGTTACTGAATTCAATAGCCAGAACCAACATTCAAAAGGAGAGAAGGGTCTTCGCAGATTCATCTCTGATTCCTAGTCTGTGTATATCCATGCCCTCCTATTCACCCCACATACCAAGTCATTAAATAACTTAAGAAAGACAATGGAAAAATCATCAGAATAATTTATAAAATTATAAATCTGACCATATCCATCTTTATTCACATTATTCTATGAGTAAGTTCTTGGTCCACTGCTTGACATTTATTATTCTTGCTCATTTTCTCCAACCACACTGGCCTTTCTGTCCTAGCATAAGTGCATTTAGATTCCAGGACTTTGCATTTTCTGCTTCCAATGCACTGACTCTCAAGATAATAGAAGTAGGAACAGATTTTACTTACAGACTTTACTTTCTTCTTGGGTCCTCTATAGCAATCAAGACATGTTCAAACTTTCATCCTTGGATGTAACCCATGCTGCCTTGGTGAATGATTTCTGGCTGTTTGGTGGCAATGAGAAGAGCCAGAGATTCATCGAACGCTGTATAAAGAAATTTCCAAGTTCCTGTGTCCTGGGGCCTGAGGGGACTCCTGCATCCTGGACCCTAATGGACCAAACTGGAGAGATACGGATGGGAGGCACCATGCCTGAATACCGGAAGCAAGGTCTTGTCTCCTTTGTTGTCTATTCACAAGAGCAGACTATGAAGAAACGTGGCTTTCCTGTTTATTCTCACACAGACAAAAGCAATATTGCTATGCAAAGAATGAGTTTCTCGCTGCATCATCTCCTCATGCCCTGTGCCTGGAACCAGTGGAAGTGTGTGCCTGTGTGAAGCTGGCCTCAAAACAAGATGGTGTTGGGTGGGCTTGGGGATGTAATTGGATGGCAGACAAAAAATAGAGGTGACCAAAAAGAGAGAATAAATGGAAACCAAATGCAAATGAGTGGTGCAGTCTGTGCTTTGGGGAAGCAGTGTAAATGACTGACAGATCTGCCATAGTTCTTGTTACTGAATTCAAAGCAGGCACTTGGCATCAGGGAGCATTGTCAGCCTTAATTTGAACAGCAGGCCTATGCCATTTTGTAGCAAATTCATGTAATTCAGTTTCTTCACATTTCTGGGATCTATATAACACTCCTTTACCAACTGCACAAAGCTCCAAAGGGTTCCTCTTAGATGCCCCAGTGCAGAACTTGGAGACTTCTGCTAACCTTGGTAGGGATCCCATATTCTGGGGGCTAGAATGTTTTCTAGATCCCTACTCATAAGTTGTGAGTGGAACTTTCCATCAATATTTTTCTAGTCACTCCACTCCCCACTGTGTGTGTGTGTGTGTGTGTGTAGGATGCAAGTGTGTGTGCGTATGGAGGTGAAAGTGCCTTCTGTTGTACTCTACATCATCTTTTGCGATTGTCCATCATTGAATCTGGACCTTGTCAATTCAACTAGACTGGCTGAGCAGCAAAACCCCAGGATCCACTTATCTCTGCTTCCCTAACACCATGATTACAGGTAGGCATTGCTGTACCCAGCTTTATATATGAGAAACAGCCCTAGATTTTACATTTCTAATAAATGTTCAAGTGATTCTGATGCTTCTGGTCTAGAGACAATGCTTTCGGAACCCTTTGTTTAGAAAAATAACCAACATTTCTTCCCCAGGATGAAAAATTCATATTATACACTGCTTTGTAAAACTTATATTTATTGATTATTCAATGGGTGGTTGAGTTTTTCATCACTCTGAAATAGACTCATTTATATTCTTTCTGTCTCTCTTTTTAAACTTCTTAGTGTTGGTTTGTTTCTTTGACTGTTTTTCCCTTGTTCTTTCGAGCTAGGGCCTTGCACAGCCCAGATTGGCCACAAATGCACTGTGTAGCCAAGGATGTATCATTCTCTTAATGATAGCTCTGTCTCTGCCTTCCAAGCACTGAGATTGCAAGCTAATTTTGGTTCTTTGAAGTTTGTTTTGCTCTGGAAATTTCTAGGTCAAAGTATAGTCTTAGACCTTTTGCTTTCCATTTACCCATTCAGCCATTAGTTTTCATTTTTTCTTCATTTCCATTCATTTCATGTGATTGGTGAAAATTCCTCCTGTGCCTTTGCATTAATTTGATTATCAGTCACAAAAAATTTTGATGTGGCAAAATCAATACACTATTAATGTATGTTGCAAACACTGTTCTCTGACACCAGGATATATCAATGTGTAAAAGGATTTCAGTGAGATTTACATTCTCAGTCATTAAATGACATGACCTCTCCAATTAAACTTTAATTGGAGAAAGAAACTGGGAAGGACACTAGAAGATGGCATTCCATGCTCATATATTTGTAGGATTAACAGTGTGAGCATGACCATTCTACCAAAAGCCATTTTCAGATTCAATGTAATCCTAATAAAAATCTCCATGACATTCTTCATAAATATAGAATCTGAAATTTGTAAGATTATGTACTCTAAATGGCTTATAAAAGCCAGAGTTCATAAGATATATTTAAAACATAGATACAGTAGGCCATATTTTACAATCACAATCATTGCTATGCCCAGAGTAAAACATTTAAACAATGCTGCTCCCATTATTCATAATAGCAAGAACCTGGAAACAACCTAGATGTCTCTCAACTGAAGAATGGATTAACTGTGGTAAATCTATACAATGGAGTACTACACAGCAGTAAGAAAAAATGGTATTCTAAAATTTGCAGGCAAATAGATATGGAGAATATCCTCCTGAACAAGGAATCACAATCCCAGAAAGAGAAGCAGGGGATGTATTCACTCATTAGTGAACTTTAGAAAAAATAAAAAGAGAGAGATGTCATATTGTACATAAGAACTCAAGGCTAGAACATAGCTAAATGACACAGTGCCTCACTTCTGCATTGATGGCCTCTGGCAGGAGTGTGGGTGAGGAAAGACTTGTTTTCTTTAAGGATCTGGCCACAGGAAGTTTAATTATGCTCCAGTAAGTAAATGAGCAGCATGACTGGGCACTTTTGTAAATGGGGAGTTCATAAGAGTGGGCATGAATCTGAAAGGTCTGATAGCTGAGTTTGATGGGGTGCATGATGTAAAATTAGCAAATAATAAATATATAAAGAAAAAAGAAAAAATGTTGCTCTAGAAGGAAAATTATTTTATGTATTGCAAATATGTAAAACACTACAGATCTATAACTTCCTGGATTAAAAATATTTATGTTGTTGTGTGATATTTTGTTTGTGTTCTGACAAATAAAGCTTGCTTAAAGATCAGAGGGCAGAGCTAGCTACTAGTCACTATAGAAACCAGACAGTGGTGGTTCATCCCTTTAATCTCAGTACTTGGGAGGCTCGTGCCCACTTGGGAAGCTCACATCTTTAATCCTAGTACAATCAGGAGGTGGTGACAGGATTATAAAGCAGTTGGAGACATAATATTGGCCCCTTTTGGTGGCAGGATACAAAGAGGCAAGAAATCACTAATGCCTGCTCCTTTGTTTCTCTTATCTTTCAGGTTATTACCTTGATATTTGACTCTTGGTTTTTATAAGACTAATTAAAATTGCCCTTCGTATGAGTCTGACTTTTCTACTCCAATAGTAATTGTGCAGTGGGCATTTTTACCCCAGGGGACATTTGGTAATGCCTATAGACATTTGCTTTGTCATAAGTCAGTGGAAGTTTGGAGTAGTCAAGGAACCTCACTCCAGGTATCTAGTAGTTAGGAATAAAGTATAGAGCTACACATCCCGTAGTGCACAGGACAGTTCCTCATGGCAAGAAATTATTATGGCAAATAAAATCCATAATCCAGAGAATGAGAATATTGCTCAAATAATTAGCATGAAAATTCTTGGGGAGCCTCATTTTAGCTTATTGAGAGTACTAAACTAGCATAAACTAGACATATTTATCAGATTCATCTCCAATAAATTGACTGAATGTGCTGCATGACATTTTTACTGCCATGCCAATAATTTTTTAAATTTAAGAAGAAACTTTTTAGGAGTTGGGAATTTAGCTCAGTAGTATAGTGTTTGCCTAGCAAGGTCCTAGGTTCGGTCCCCAGCTCCAGAAAAAAAAAAAAAAAAAAAAAAAAAAAGACAATTAGAAAGGAAGGAATATTTAAACTCACTATCTTGATTTGTGTATTATATTCATGCCTTAAGTCTTTTCATCCTCATATATGTCTGCAGCTTCCATTCAGAGTTGTTGTATACATAACAAGCAAGCAGTGGCAGGCATTATGATGAGCACAACACATGCTACACTATTGGTCATGCATTATAAAATTTAAATTTTATAGTAAGATCTGGAGGCAGGTCTAAGACCATCTTTATTTTGATGATGGATAACATGAGAAGCAAGAGGCTTAGATAAAGAATCAATATCTCCCAGGGAGAAAATGAGACTGTATACCCATTTATATTGCAGCTATTCTCAGAGCCCTAGACTTCATGGCAAAAGCTATTTATTCTCTTACATCAGTATTGGCTTTGCAGTTTGTGGGTGACAGAAATGCAGCCTTTATCTGCTGCTTACTTAACTTTATCTGCTAAATACTAGACATTCATTTTTAAATTAATGTCTCTACTATGTCAGCTATGTACTAGGCTTGGGGAAATGAAAACAATAATGAAGCAAAATAAAAACTGGCCCCAAATTTATTAACATCATTTAAGTTGAATAGCACTTTGATTATATTTAAAGTTTGGCTTTGTGTGGGAGTCATGCATAATTCTGAATTAATTATTCATTTATTGCTAACAAATTACTTAATATAAAACTGGGCACAATGACTAATAAATTTAATGGGATTGTTTAGAGGACTAAATGACAAACTATATATGATTCACCTAACACGTAGCATGTTTAGAAGTACACAATTAAAGATGTTATTAGGGGTTGGAGAGATTGCTTTGATAGTAAGAGTACTTGCTTTAAAAACATGGTCATGTGGAAAATTTGTCAGATAGAAATAGAAAGCAATTAATTTGTAACAGAAATAACTTTAAAAAGTTTATAATATAAAAATTCATATCATATTGATCTAATATTTATTTTTAAAAGATTGTTCTTTTTTTTTTTTACAATTTTGTGTGGGTGCATGTAAAGGCCAGAGGTATCAGAACACACAGAGTTGGAGGTACAGGCATGTGTGAGCCACCAACATGAGTGCTGAAAACTCAATTCAGGTCTTCTTTAAGAGTAGTAAGGGCTCTTAACCACTGAGCCATCCCAAAGAAATATTAATTTCTTTGGCAAAAACCCAAACGTTTAGTGTAATTTCAAGTAAAATATATACTTTTGGGAGACATTTTTATTGAAGATCACATACTTTATGCTTGTTATATAAACTAATATTTCTGTATGACCTCATAATTTTATAAAATGAACATGTACACAGAAATTTTCTCAAAAATGTTGGTACAGTAAGCCTGTAATTTCAGCTCACAGAAAGCAAGGACAGGTAAATTTCTGTGACTTTGAAGACAGCTTACTCTACAGAGTGAGTTCCAGGCAGCCAAGGTTATATAGCTAGACCCTGTCTAAAAGAAACAATCAAATATAAAAGACACTTTTTTCAAAAAATGTCTTAAAAGGGAAGATAGAATATAAAAAAAACTTCAGCTCTTTTGTATTATGACAACCTGGTTCTTATGTTGTTTAAATTGAGTCCCAAGACAGTCAGGGCATACAGAGAAACTCTCTTAAAAAAGCAAAGCAAAACAAAACAAATGCCTTGAAGCTGGAGACACAGTCAGTTCAGTGCTCACCTAGCATGCATGAGGACAGGGTGAGATTCCTAGTAGTACATGAACCAGATGTGATGGTAAAAGCCTACTACAAGCTCTTGGGAGGTGCCAGAATAAGGATCAGATTCAAGATGATTCCATCCTCTGCTACTCAGGGAGCTCCAGGTCAGATTGTGCTACATGAGACCTTGTCTTAAAAACAAGAATAACAGCCAGACAGTGGTGGCACATGTCTTTCATTGCAGGAGGCACTAGGGAGGCAGAAGCAGGTGGATCTCTGAGTTTGAGATTAGTCTGTTCTATAGAGCAAGTTCCAGGTCTGCCAAGGCTACACAGAGAAATGCTGTCTCCAACAACAACAACAAAACCAAAACCAACCAAAAATAAAAAACAATAATGAAAAAAACTTCTTACACTTAACAAAAGTGCTGTCTATTGATCTCTTTGAAACTGGTTTGGCGTCCTAAGAAAGGCTCCATTAAAGATACTAATTTTATTGCACTGTAGGTCATTTTCTTCTTTATACATTTATTATTTCACATTATGCATCCAATCAAACTCAGTTATCAGGTCTCTCAGATTCATACCCTCTCTTATGATCTCCCCATTTACAAAAATGCCCAGTCATGCTGCTCATTCCCTTACTGGAGCATAATAAGACTCTCTGTGGCCAGACCCTTAAAGAAAACAAGTCTTTCCTCACCCATACCCCTACCAGAGGCCATCAGGCCATCAGTGCAGAAGTGAGGCACTGTGTCATTTAGCTATGGTCTAGCCTTGAGCTCTTGTGTTCTCTCTCTCTCTCTCTCTCTCTCTCTCTCTCTCTCTCTCTCTCTCTTTCTCTCTCTCTCTCTCTCTCCCTCCCTCCCCCTCTCTCCCTCCCCCCCCTCCTTCCCTTCTCCCCTTCATTCCCTCCCCCTCTCTCTCCCTCTCTCCTCCTCCTCCCTACCTCTCTCCCCCCCTCTCTCAAAAGTCCACTAATGAGTGAGTACATCCCCTGCTTCTCTTTCTGGGAATGTGATACCTTGCTCAGGAGGACTTAATTACTAAAACTTTCACTTCATTCACACAAATCTCTCTGATATTTCTTGATAATTCCAAGCAAGCTCCTGCTTCAGGGTCTTTGTACTTTCTGTTTCTCTTTGTGGAATACTTCCTGCCTCCATTTAGCTTTCTAGATGTCAACGTCTTTCTGTCCCTACTTGAACATCATATAAAATAGTACCTCTCCATGTGTATCATCCATCCTTTCCATTATTCTACATACTCCTTAGAAAAAGCCCTAGACTGCATGGTCTTCATTTGTTTATTTTCTATCTATCCCTGCTGGATTGTAAACCAAGGAAAACATTTTTATCAACTGTCTTTGTAATTTAATCCCCAGGGGATGAGAATGTCTGGTTCATTGTAGATAAGTGTTTAGTGAGTCCAGCTGTTAAATAGGGCAGCCAATGGATTTACAGTATATCATGCTTTATATGTTTGCATACTTCTAGAAGTACTCAAAAGGTACCACTAATTTTCCATTTTGCCGGGATTTTTTAATCTAAATTCTCAGCACAAAGATGTTAGTTTACTAGGTAATTTAATTTGGAAAATTACTTCATCTTTATTTATTATATACTTTACTGAAATAATTATAAAAACCTGCATTGGCTACAAATTTTGACAATTTGTATCAGCAATAAACATTACTAACATTAATCATCCTAAAATGCTGTAATATTCATGCATTTAATTTGGATTATTATGGATCTGAATAATACATGCATCCTGTTCTCAACGATGTATAGGTATTCAATGCTATTGGAAGTACACAGATAAGCTCTCTAATTATTTTTGCCATAAAACACACACACACACACACACACACATACACACACTCACCCACACACACTAATTTGTTTCTTTGGAGCCTAAGTTTATCTTGATGCAATTAGAGACTGACAGACAGGGCGCCCTCTAGAGGTGATTTGGAGGAGTGTTTGTCCTTGCTTTTTACATGTATGTGGTTTCCAGTATTCCACCTTGTCACTTAGTGTGCAGAGCTGATCACCAACTCTCTGGTCTCATTGCTTTTTCCTCTTTGTATCTCTCTGACCTCCTTCTTTCTCTCTTTTTTAATTACTGTTAATTCTACAAAATATAAAATTTATTGTTTTCAATGTAACTGACATTTACTGCATAATCTGTAATGCTCAGCTATCATGTCTTAAACACTTTTAGTAGCCTCATGGGAGACCAAAGCAGCTAATCAGCAACATATGCTTCCTTCAGGGAACCAATAATATGCTTGTTTATATATTTTTCCTATCCTGTGTATGGAAAGAGTAGTAGAACATGCCACTTTTTATTCTGGCTACTTTGGCTTCAGTCTTATTTTAAGTTACCTCTTGATCTTTGGCTAAGATCAAACATAACTACATCCCAAGGTTTCCCAGAAGTGCAGCCTTCATTAGCACTTTGCTTACTTTATGGCTGAACATCACCATAGTGTGTACTCTGCCACATTTTGGTTTATCTGTTACCAGATGATGACTACACAGACTTTACCTGCCTAAATTCTGAGGTGGTGAGTAAACATGCTCACCATATAGAAATCTACTTTGAGTTATTTTAAATTACTGAGCATATAATTGGGAGTGGCAGGTTTATATAATATCTTAATTTTCCTTAGTAACTGACAGATTGTTTTCCACAGAACCTATCCCACAATAGCTGTGCTTTTGATTTTGAAAGAGTGTATTTAATAAGTATAAGGCAAAGAAGTTGGCAGGAATGGCTGGCTAGTATAGAAGGTCCCAGTAAGAGTCTTCTGTTTGGGCTTCTTGTTTCCAGTCTCTAACACAGGCATCTATAAAATAGCCAGTGTAATTAGGTTCTTTCTGCCTGGGAGTGATTTACCTCTAGTAGCATTCATTGACACCATGTCTAATCCAACAAGATACACTCCTTCAATTCTCAAGGAGTTTTTCTTCTGAGGTTTTGATGTTTTCTTATCTGTTTCTCTCACTTTTTTCTTGTTGACGACTTTTAGAGGTTCTTAATATATTCTGGATACTAAATCTTTACCAGATAAGTGATTTGAAAATATTTTCTTTTCTTCTGTAGTTATGTGTACTTTCTGAATAGTTTTTTATATTATTTAATTTTCTCATGCTGTGATAAAAGTCAGGATATAAGAAAAATACCTAAACATAATAAAGGCAATATAGAACAAGCTGACAGCCACAATCAAACTAAGTGGAGAAAAACTTAAAACAATCCCAATAAAGTCAGAATTGAGACAAGGCTGTTCTTTCTTTCCTTATCTGTTCAGTTTCCATGAATTTGTGGGCTTTCTGTGATTTTTTTTATTGTTGTTGACCTCTAATATTAGACCATGATAGTCTAACATGATACAAGGAGTTATTCTCATTTTTGTATGTATTGGTGTTTGCTTTATGACCAAGTACATGGTCAATTTTAGAGAAAGTTATATGAGGTACTGAGAAATAGGTCTATTCCTTTTTGTGATGGAAAGTTCTGCATATATCTATTAAGTCCATTTGGCTCATAAAACTGTTAAATCCCTTATTTCTCTGCTGAGTTTCTGTCTGGTAAACTATCCATTGGTGATATTGGGGTACTTAAGTCTCCCAATATTAATGTGTGTTATTTGATGTGAAGTTTAAGCTTTAGTAGTGTTTCTTGTACATGTGTAGGTGCCATGTGCTAGGGGCATAAATGTTCAGGATTAAGACTTCATCTTGGTGGATTTTTTCCTAAGATAAATAACTAATGTCTGTCCTGATCTCTTTTGATTTATTTTAGTTTGAAGTCTACTTTGTTAGATATTAGGATGGCTCCACCAGCTTGTTTCTTAGGACCATTTAATTGGAAAGTCTTTTCTTATTCCTTTACACTGAGCCTGTGTCTGTTTTTGAAGTTGAGATGTTTCTTGTATGCAGCAGGATGGATTCTGTTTTTGTATCCATTATGTTAGGGTGTTTTATAGGTGAATTGAGTCCATTGATATTAAGGGATATTAATGGAAATTCATGTTATTTTTTGGGGTAGTGTGTGTGTGTATGTGCGTGTGCTTTTTTCTTCATTGAGTTTTTCTTCTGTGGGATTTTTTTATTACTTCTGGTTTCATAGGTGTATCTGGTTTCCTAGGTTGGAGTTTTCCTTCTAGTGCTTTTGTAGGGCCAGATTTGTGGATAGGTATTGCTTAAATCTGGTTTACTCTGTCTACGGTGACCAATAGTTTTGCTGTGTATAGTAATCTGGGCTGGCAGCCATGATCTTTTAGTGTCTATATAACTTCTGACCAGGACCTTCTTGTGATAAATAGAATTGGATAGGTCAAGCTATTGCCAATATTAGAGTAAGGAATTATGGCATCATTTGTTTTAATTGTGGTAAGCTAGGCCATATAAACAGAAATTGCATGCAAGGAACTTATGGGAATACTGCCCATCCTAGGAATAATTCGATCAGAAGGGCATTACCTTCTGGGTTGTGCAGAAGATATGACAACAACCAACATTGGACAAATAAATGTAGATCCACAAGAGACAAAGAAGGCAGCCCTTTACCATTGGGAAACACATCTCAGGGCTTTCCCTGAGAAGCCCCAAGAAATCAGACCTCAAAGTTGAGGAAGGTTCTGTCATATCCAATCACAGTGGAGTAATAGCCTCCTCTGGATGAGCAGATAGTCCAAGGTCTGAGATAAAGGGCTATACAGCATTGAATAATAGAATGACTTTAAAGGAGAAATTGACAGTTCCAAGTAAATCAACTAAAAATATATTTTGGCAGACTGCCATAAGTGATCAAAGACCAAAATTGAAAATAAAAATAGATAATATTTATATCCAAATCTCAGTTAACACAGGAGCCAATATTTCAATCATAACTCCATAATCATGCCACCCAAGATGGCCTCTAAAAGAGGTAAACATTCTATTTCTTAGTATTGAGACATTATGTCAAGGAAAACAGAGTATAAGATAACTTGAATGCATAGGACCAGGACAGAGAAGAAGATTGAGGCCATATATGGCTAACATAGCAGTGAATTTATGGTGTTGTAACCTTCTACAACAATGGAATACTTAGATTAATATTCCTCCAGGCTCAAATATCAACCAGAGACTCAATTATGTCCCTGAAAACAATATTTCAAGATGTTATGCAAAACAATCACCAGTCATTCAAGTTGCACAAAAACACAGTTCAAGAGCACTGAACCCACAAAAATACTCACAGCATTACCTTTGAAATGATTGACAGAAAAACATATTTGGGTTTAGCAATGGCTTTTGACAAAGAAGAAACTGCTGGCTCTAGAACAGCTGGTACAGGAGCAGTTACAAGTGCAGCATATTGAAGAATCAACCAGCCCATGGAATTCTTTTGTATTTGTAATCAAGAAGAAATCTAAAAGGTGGAGAATGGTGACAGATTTAAGAGCAATTAATAAGGTGATTCAACCCATGGGCTCTTTATAATCTGGTATTCCCTTGCCTTCCCTGCTGCCTAGGGGATGGGATATTACAGTCATTGATTTTAAGGACTATTTTTTACCATGTTTTTTCAAGAACAAGACAAATAAAAATTTGCATTTACAATGTCCACATTTAATAATGAACACCCAGTAAGGAGTAGCAATGGAGGGTCCTTCCACAAGAGATGTTGAATAGTCCCACTCTATGCCAATATTTTGTACAACAGCCACTAGAGGTGATATGTGAACAATTCCTACAATCTATCATTTATGATTTTATGAATGATATGCTGTTGGCAGACCCAAACATAAATACCTTGGAAAAAAGTGTTTGAAAAAACAAAGAAGATATTGCCTGATTGGGGACTTCAAATTGCCCCCTCAAAAAATACAAAGAAGGAATTCTATCAATAATTTAGAATATAAAATAGGCTTACAAAAAATTAGACTCCAGAAAGTCAGAAGAGACAGACTGAACACTCTTAATAATTTTCAAAAACTGCTAGGAGATATTGCTCATATGCAACCTGTTATTGGTATAAAAAAACATGAACTTGTTCACTTGTTCAAAACCTTAGATGGTGATAAGAATTTAAATAGTCCTAGGGAATTCTCTGATGAAGCTGAGAAAGAATTAGGCTTGGTGAAAAAAAAATTACAAAAAACACATAAACTGTGTAGATCCAGACCTTGATTGCACTTTGATTATTTTACCTTCTAAGCATTACCCTACAGGTTTCATAATGCAAAGAGAATATATTATACTATAATAGATAATTCTGCTGCATAATCTGAGTGAAAACTTAAAAACATATATTGAAAATATTTCTGATTTGATTTTTAAAGGAAAATTTAGACTTTGACAGTTGACTAGCAAGGACCCAGCAGAAATTGTTGTACCTTTAACTAGTGAGGAAATTAATTGATTATGGGCAGAAAGTCTTGGCAAAAAAGCCTGTAGTAACTTCTTGGGAGAGATTGATAGCAAATAACCTCAAAGCAAAAGAATTCAGTTTATAATGGAAACTAACTGGATTTTTCCTCATGTGGTATGGGATAAACCTATTTCTGGAGCTCCTACATTTTATATTGATGCAAAAAATCAGGAAAAGCTGGTTATAAATCATAAAATTTAAGTAAAGTGGCTCAAAGCCCCTATAATTCTGTTCAGAAGTCAAAACTATATGCTATTATTATGGTGTTATTAGATTCTATAGAACTTCTTAACCTAGTAACTAACTCTCAATATGCAGATGGAGTTGTCTTATAAAAGAGACTGCTGATTTCATTCCTGATGATATGGAATTACCATCATTGTTTATATAACTACAGGATATCATCAGAAATAGAATTCATACTATGTACATAACACATATCAGGGCTTATACAGGCCTTCCAGGTATAGGGTAATGATGACATGGACTGGTTATTAATAGAAAACATGCTGGAAACCTCAGAATTTCAGAAGACATACCATATCAATAACAAGGGACTAAAAAAAGAGCTTCTCCATTACTTGGCATCAGGCCAAAGAAATTCTATGGAAGTGTGCTACTTGTTCCCTCTACAAACAATCATCTTTATCTGCTGGAAGTAATCCTAAGGGTACACAGAGAAATGAGATATGACAGATGAATACATTTCATTTTCTGGAATTCGGGAAAGATAAAATATATACATCCTACCATTGACACTTATTCAGGAATGCAATGGGCAAATGCCTTTAGTTATGAAATCGTTGATGTACTCACTCACCTTTTGGAAGCCATGAACATAATGGGTAATTTCTGCTCAAATCAAGACTGACAATGCTTCAGCATATACTTCCAAGAAAATGAAGCAGACTTTTGAATATTATGAGATAAAGCACATTACAGGGATGCAGTACAATCTCATAGGACAAGTAGTTGTAGAGAGACCTCATTGCACCTTAAAAGAAATGCTACATAAACATAACAATGGAATTAAAAACATAAAGGGAGAGATTGCATAGTGCTTTTCTGTCCCTAAATTTTTTTAATGCTGATGAGAAAGGAACATCAGCTACAGAGACACATTGGGTAAGATAAAAGACTTCTGAGTTGAACCAACCTTTCTATTTTAAGGACATACTAACTTTAGAATGGAAGCCAGGATATGTGCTTCGATGGGGTACTACTTTTGCTTTTGTTTCCACAGGAGAAGAAAAAAATATGGGTACCAACAAAATTAATAAAGATCTGATTCAAAAAGAAGACCCTTCCTGGGGAGGAGAAGTAATGGTTCATCTGCCAATACAACAATTGGATATAAGGTAAGGAATATATACTTAACAAGGCTGGGGCAGGGTCTCATTTTTGTCTTTACAGAAGAATAGATACAATCATTTTTAAGACATAAAAAAGATGTTGAACACAGACTCTAAAACTGAAGGAAGATCATGTATCAAAGGATCAAAAACAAAGGAATATAATAACATTTGGTACCAATATGTGCTTTTGCATAATTGCTCAATTTTCACTGCTTTACATCTATATCACTTAAAAAAATGTGGTCTTGGTTTGATTATGAATAAAGCTGGCTTTGAAGTTGGAGTAAGTAGCTTTCTCCCTCTTGAAACTCAAGCACATTGGTAAAAAAATGTTGAGAGATTCTCACATCAGAAAAGCAACATGAAATGGAACAGAAGATAGCCAGAATATATAGGGACCAATATTATTATACTTTTTAAAAAATTATACTTCTCTGTATATTTCCTTCTTTTTTAAATTTAAGAATCTTTTTTCCATTCATTCATTCATTTAATGTGTCTTTTATGTTATATATCTTTTTATTTTATTTTTTTATTATGAATAAAGTCGTATTTTTAATCCATGTATATCCTTATTCAGGCTCTCTTCCTCCTCCTACCCCATCCAGTCACTGACTCTACATACAATTTTCTTCTGAAGATTTAAAATCTTCACTTGATTTATTATTATGAATAAAAGCATTTTTAATTATGTATCCCCTTGTTCAAACTCCCTTCCCCCTCTCTCTCCTCACAGTTACTCTCTCATTTTCTCATCATTTTATCTCCTCCCCAGCAAAGGCAGGAGGTCCCAAGTTCCCAAGGTAGTTTAGTTCAGCATCCACTACAGGCAGATTCATTTTCCTCACCTCAACATCAAGACTCAGTTAGATGTTGAATGGGCTCCAAGGTGAAGGTCCAAGGTGTTTCACATCCCAGGCTGTTAAGTGGTTTTGGTTTGCAGCTTGGACATGCTTAGCTTTTTTGTTTAAAGTTCACTAATGAGTGAGTACAACCCCTTCATATCTTTCTGGGTTTGTGATACCTCACTCAGGAGGATATTCTCCAAATCCATCCATTTGCCTGCAAATTTTAGAATATCATTTTTTGCTTACTGCTGAGTAGTATTCCATTGTATAGATGTACAACAGTTTGTTAATCCATTCTTCAGTAGAGGGGCATCTAGGTTGTTTCCAGGTTTTTGATATTAAGAATAATGCTGCTAGGAACATAGTTGAACTAATGCCTTTGGAGTGCCAGTGTGCATCTTTAGAGTATATGCCCAGCAGTGGTATTGCTGGATCCTTGGGGAGATTGATACTCAGTTTTCTGAGAAATCTCTATACAGCATTCCAGAGTGGATGAACAAGCTTACACTCCCACCAACAATGGAGGAGTGTTCCCATTGCTCTGCAACCTCTCCAGCATAGGCTGTCATTTGTGTCTTTTATCTTAGCCAATCAAAAAGGTGTAAGGTGATATCTCAAAGTTGTTTTAATTAGCATTTCTCTGATGGTTAAAGATGTTGAGCAATTTTTAAAGTTCCTTTTAGCCATTTGTATCTTCTGTTGAGAATCCCCTTTTTAGTTCTTAATCCCATTTTTTGATTGGGTTATTCAAGGTTTTGGGCCTTAGTTTCTTGAGTTCTCTATATATTTTAGAGATTAGTTCTCTGTCACTTGTAGGGTTGGTGAAAATCTTTTCCCATTCTGTAGGCTGGCGTTTTGTCCTATTGACAGTGTCCTTGGCTTTGCAAAAGCTTCTCAGTTTCAGGAGGTCCCACTTATTGATTATTGTTCTTAGTTTCTGTGCTACTGGTATTATATTTATGAACTCACCACTTGTGCCAATATGTTGGAGTGTATTTCCCATTTTCTTTTCTATCAAGTTCAGTGTGGCTGGGTTTATGTTGATGTCCTTGATGCACTTGGATTTGAGTTTTGTGCAGGGTGACAGGCTTGGATCTATTTGCATTTTTCTACACACTACCATCCAGCTATGCCAATACCATTTGTTAAAGATACTATCTTTTTCCATTGAATATTTTGTGCCTCTTTGTCAAAGATCAAGTGTTCATAGGTTTTTGGGTTAATAACAGGATCTTTAATTCTATTCCATTGATCCACAAGTTTGTTTTAATACCAGTACCAGGCTGCTTTTCTTACTGTAGCTCTATAATATAACTTGAAGTCAGGGACGGTGATAACTCCTGAGATTCTTTTGTTGAGTAAAATTGTTTTGACAATCCTGATATTCCAAATGAAATTGAGTATTGTTCTTTCAAGGTCCAAAAAATATTGTGTTGGGATGTTGATGGGCAGTGCATTGAATCTGTAGATTGCTTTTGGTAGAATTGCCATTTTTACTATGATGATCCTACCAATCCAGGAACATGGGAGAACTTTCCATTTTCTGATATTCTCTTCAATTTCTTTCTTCAGTGATTTAAAATTTTTGTCAAATAGATCTGTTACTTCTTTGGTTATAGTTACTCCAAGGTATTTAATACTATTTGCAGATATTATGAAGGGTAATGGTTCCCTTATTTCTTTTTCAGCTCTTCTATCTTTAATGTACAAAAGGGCTACTGATTTCTTTGAGTTAATCTTGTATCCTGCTACATTGCTGAAGGTGCTCATCAGCTGTAGCAGGTCTTTGGAAGAATTTTGTGGGTCACTTATGTATACAATCATATCATCTGCAAATAGAGATAGTTTCACTTCTTCTTTTCCAATTTGTATCCCCTTAATCTCTTTTTGTTCCCTTATTGCTTTAGCTAAAACTTCGAAAACTATATTGAATAGATAAGGGGAGAGAGGACGTCCTTGTCTAGTTCCTGATTTTAGTGGGATTGCTTTCAGTTTTTCTCCATTAAGTTTGATACTGTCTGTCGGCTTCTTGTAAATCACCTTTATTATATTTAGGTATTCTCCCTGTATTCCTGATCTCTCCAGGGCTTTAATCATAAAGGAGTGTTGGATTTTGTCAAAGGCCTTTTGAGTATCTAAGGATATGATCATGTGGTTTTATTCCTTTAGTTTGTTTATATGATGGATATCATTTACAATTTTTCATATGTTAAACCAGCAATCTTATTTGTATGTCTACCCTTGATAAGCCATGCTTATCATTCTTATCCTCTATATAGTTATTGTTAACT
>PVIH01022252.1:0-27600 GCA_004025045.1 Sigmodon hispidus | reverse complement strand
TAAGAAGCATAAGAAATTTTTACTGGTACCATCTTAGATTTCTTCTTAGATTTTTATATTTCTTCATGAGTCTTTTTTTTTTTTTTTTGGCTGCTTGGTCAGTAAGTTTATTATCTTTATGAAAAAAGTCTTCATAAAAAATTGCTTTAGCTCTCAGCAGCCCGTTCCTGAGCTCTAAGGAAGCTTGCCTTCTTTTGAGAAACCCGATCTTTCTTCTGGGCAAGGGACATTTTGGGACGGTTCCA
Source organism: Sigmodon hispidus (assembly GCA_004025045.1). Classification (NCBI taxonomy): domain Eukaryota; kingdom Metazoa; phylum Chordata; class Mammalia; order Rodentia; family Cricetidae; genus Sigmodon; species Sigmodon hispidus. The sequence goes on along the minus strand of PVIH01022252.1, from coordinate 27,355 downwards.
CCTCTTCTTCTTCACTTCTTTCTTTGGCTTCTTCTCACAGACCGGATTCTCTCTGATAGCAGCATGAGCTTTCTTATACATCTCCTCCATCATGTCTGGAGTAATGTTGTTCTTTATGTACTGAGAGAACTGTTTCTTATAAGCATCTTCATCTTCCTCCATCAGGTAACGCATGTAGTCTGCGACATTCTGACCCATGATATGCTTACGATGTACTTCTGCGTTGAACTCCTTGCTTTCAGAATCATAGCCAGGGAATCGCTTGGTACTATAAGGAATAGACAAGCCTCCAACCACAGCTCCTTTCAGGGCCCCAAAAACTTTATTGCCTGTTGTAGTTCGGGCAAGACCTGCATCCAAATAGCATGTGACGGCACCAGGTTGACCATCAATGCTTTCCACATTGTATTCATCTCCAGTCACCTCCACTTGGCCTTCATAGATCTTATCCATACCAAACCTAGTGAGAAGCCTGCCGGCCAGCAGCATACCAGTACAATAGGCTGCAGCATAATTTGTCAGGCTGACTTTCATACCGTATTTTGGCAGTTCATGGGCATATGCTGCGCAGACTATCATATCCCCTTCTATACGGGCATAGGCAATCTGGCAGATGATATCTCTGTTAGTTACACGAACTATCATCCTGTATTTGCAGGCCTTCATGAGTCTTTATATTCTATATGCTCTTGTTTTCATGATTTTATCTTCATTAATATTATAGTAAAATTTATTCTTGGTTTCGAAAATGGTAAAATACTTTGGAAGAACAATAGCAAATTCTTAAGGGCTTAGAAAAAATACTCCCAATAAAGGCAAGTTATGAATCACAGAATATGAAAAAAGGAGGAGGAAAGAGGAGGAGAGAAAAAATAACATGCCTTTTTATACAAATTTTTTCTCAGACATATGACAGAAAATCAGCTACATAGAGGGAAAAAAAGAGCTTAAACAGAAAAGTAAGGAAACTCATTTTTTCAGTTACAAAATTTTTTTTTTTTTAAACTTTTATTTATTTATTTATTTGCCTTGGTGTTTGCCTGGAACTGGAACTACAGACAGTTGTTAGCTGCCATGTGGGTGCTGGGAATCGAACCCGGGTCCTCTGGAAGAGCAGACGGTGCTCTCAACCGCTGAGCCATCTCTCCAGCCCCCCACAAAATTTTTTAATTAAATTTTGTATAAAATATTCTAATTATATTTCCCATGTCCCACCTCCCGATAGACACTACATACCTCCTTACACAAATAGAAAAGCAGACAAACATAAATTTGATAAATGTTAAAATAGCAAAAGAAACACATACAATATACTCAAACTACAAAAACCACAAAAATCAAAACCCAAAATATATAATCAAAGTACAAGAAAGATGAAATTGAATTTCGCTGAATCTGTAGTTTGCTTGTGGTAAATCTGCCAATTTTATTGTGTTGATCCTACCTATCCAGGAGCATTTTAGTTAAATTGAATGATATTGAGGTAGAAAAAGCAAGGGAGAGTGGTTGTAAGTAAATTAAAATTTCAAGTAAATAAATGCAGTGTTACTTTAGAAAAATTAATGACTAAGTCAAAAATTTTGGCTTTCCAAAGTAGAAGAGGCAGAGAAACTATTATCAAGGCATCAAAATATTTTTAATTCTGAGGAATTATTTTTTCTTTCACGGAAAAGAAATTATTGTAATCTCATAAGGAATAAATACAAAACGAGTTCGCTTTTATCTTTCAAAAATATCTATTATAAGTGTAGAATGATAATTAATCCTGATATTAAAACAACTCATCAAATTCCAGCCATGCAATGGTGAATTGAAATTATGGTGATTGTAGAAACAGGAACAGTTGAACTATAAAATATATTGTATTAAATTAGTAGATGTATGCTGTCTATGTCTTTCTCATATATTTTTTTATATCTTATGTGCAGGTATCAATTTAAAAACTACCAGTTTGTGCTGGCACTGCTATTTGCCATTGAGGAGATCAACAGGAACCCTAATATTTTACCTAACACATCTCTTGGATTTGATATTTATAATATTCCTTTCAGTGAAAAAATTGTTCTTTTAAATGCTTTTGTTTGGCTATCGGGAACGAATACTATTGTTAATTACAATTGTAAAGAAGAGAGGAAATCAGTAGCTGCACTTACAGGAACATCATTTGCAGTATCAGCCCAAATGGGGACACTGTTTCAACTCTACAAAGTACCACAGGTGAGGAAGGGGTGTTACAAAACAGGAAAGTAGCTTTAGCTTGGTGATGTTTACAATGTTTCAAAGGCAAATGGGGTCTTCAAATTACAAATCATTAGAAGAATAGATATCTAGACATTTGGTTACCTATCTATAGTTTTTTTCTACTTGGAATAGAATGAACCAGCTATGTAGAAAAGACAAAGAGTTCTGTTATGATTAGAATTCATATAATAGTTTGTAAACATCATAGCAAGGGATGATAGTCTCTAAATCAACAATGTGTATATTAGCATCTTAACAAATCTAAACTCTTGCTTTAAATGTAAGAGTTGATGGTTTTGATGCAAATATTTTTATCCTTTTTGCAAAACTCTGCTTTCTCCTTAGCTCACTTTTGGGCCTTTTGATACTATCTTGAGTGATCAAGCACAGTTCACTTCTCTCTACCAGATGGCTCCCAATGACACAGCCTTGCCTCTTCGCATCGTTGCTTTGATGCTTCATTTTAATTGGACCTGGGTAGGACTCCTCATCCCAGATGACCACAGAGGAATTCAGATTCTATCTGACCTGAAAGAAGAGATGAAGAAAAATAGAATTTGCTTGGCTTTTGTGGAAATAATTTTAAGTACCTGGACTGCATTCTCCCACAAAATGTGGAAAAGTCTGGAAAAGATCCGAGACTCATCTGCAAATGTAATTATTATTTATGGAGACACAGATTCTCTACGAGGTTTAATGAAACATATAGGGCAGGAGTTAACAACCTGGAAAGTCTGGGTTATGAACTCACAATGGGATGTTATCAACCACATTGATTATTTCATGTTAGACTCTTTCCATGGAAGTATCTTTTTTTCACACCACTGTGAAGAGATGGTTAATTTTACAAATTTTATCCAAAGAGTTCATCCTTCAAAATACTCAGAAGATACATATCTACCCAAATTTTGGCATTTGTTTTTTAAATGCCCATATTCTAGGATTGATTGTAAACTCATGGTGAACTGTCAACTCAATGCTTCTTTGGATTTGTTGCCTAAGCATTTTTTTGACACAACCATGAGTGAAGAGAGTTACTACATATATAACGCTGTATATGCTGTGGCCCACAGTCTCCATGAGATGATTCTTGAGCAAGTTCAAATTCAACAATACAAAAATGGAGAGGAAATTGCAATACTCCCTTGGCAGGTACCCTCTCTTCTACTGTGTTTTATTTTAGCATTTTTACATTGATATACTTTTCAAAATTACCCAAATTGAGTAATATAGATAATGTTACAATGATTTAAAAAGCATAGAAGTACCTGTACTTGGTAAACTGTAGCTCAATACTTTTCTATGTTAAATTTTTTCCTGATAAATGGCATGTCTGGTTCAAGAAAAAAATTGTTAAGGCAATATCAAAATTATTTTACATATAGTTTCACAGTCTTCTTAGTAATAGTTTTATTTAGAAAATTTAGAAATCCCTCACACATTTTTTACAGTATAAAAAGAAAAGTATATCCTTAGATGTAACATTGTTGAGGAGTACTGCAGCAACAGCTTATTATGTAAAAAATCATTTTAATTAACATTACTACCTTTACATTACTCATTGACAGCTCAGATACATTTAGCAAATTTTTAGAAATATTCAGCTTTTAAGATTTGCCTCAGATGAATAAGTAGAGTGTGTCCTGGTTTCCTATTATTGATTTTTACTTTAAAGGGTATTTTCTTAGATATTAGAATAGCTACACCAGCTTGTTTGTTAGGGCTATTTGATTGGAAAGTCTTTTCCCAGCCTGTTTCTCTGAGACTGTGTCTGTGTTTAATGTTGAGGTGTGTTTCTTGTATGCAATAGAAGTTTAGGTCTGTTTTTGTATACATTGTGCTTGGTTGTACCTTTTCTTTGGTAAATTGAGTCCATTGATATTAAGGCTTATTAATGACCAATGATTGATATTTCTTGTCATTTTTGGTAGTAGCTTGTATTTTTTTTTATGGTGGGAGGAATGGTTCTTCTATGGACTTATGAATTGTTTGTGGTTACGTGGGTGTTTCTGGTTTCCTTAGGTTGGAGATCTCCCTCTAGGGTTTTGTAGGGCCAGATTTTTAGTTATGTATTGTTTAAATCTGGTTATGTCATGAAATACCTTGTTTACTCCATCTATGTTGATTGATAATTTTGCTAGGTAGAGTAGTCTAGGTTGGCATCCATGCACTTTTAGTGACTGGATAATGTCTGATCAGGACCTTCTTACTTTCATTGTTTCCATTGAATAGTCAGGTTGTAGACTGATGGCTCTGCTTTTACAGGTGATTTGACCTTTTTTCTTTGCAGATCTTAGTTTTTTTTTTTCTATATTCTGTAGGACTAATGACTTGATTATTATATGGCATGCAGACTTTTTATGTGGTCTAGTCTATTTAGTGTTCTACAGGCTTCCTGTATCTTTATAGTCATATCCTCCTTTAGCTTTTGGGAGAAGGCACATGTGAAAGTGCTAAACATCTTTAGCTATCAGAGAAATGTAAATCAAATCAATTTTGAGATGTTATCTTTCACATGTCAGAATGGCTAAGATTAAACATAGAGAGGATAGTCTCTGCTGGAGAGGCTTCAGAGTGAGGAGAACACTACTCTGTTGTTGATTGAAGTGTAAACTTAATCAGTCACCCTGGAATGCAGTAAGATGGTTTCTCAGAAAAGTGGGTATTAATCTCCCAAATATCTAGCAATACCACTATTGGGCATGTACCCTAAAGACACACCCAAAAGCATTAGCTCAGCTATGTTCATAGCAGCATTATTTATAATAGAAAGAACCAAGAAACAACCTAGATGCCCCTGAACTAAATAATGGATTTACAAACTGTGATACATCTACACAATGGAGTAAGAAAAAATAATATCCTAAAATTTGCAGGCAAATAGATGGACTTGCAGAATATCCTCCTGAGTGAGGTATCACAAAACCAAAAAGATAAGCAGTGGATATACACACTCATTTGTAAACTGAAAAAAAAAAGATGCCATTTTATACAAGAGCTCAAGGCTAGTACATAGCTAAATGACACAGTGTCTCATTTGTGCATTGATGGCCTCTTGCAAGGGTGCTGGTGAGCAAAGACTTGTTTTCTTTAAGGGTATGGCCACAGGAAGTTTAATTATGCTCCAGTAAGTAAATGAGCAGCATGAATGGGTGTTTCCTAAATGGGGAGATCATAAGAGTGAGCATGTATCTGAGAGGACTGATAACTGAATTTGATGGGGTGTAGATATAAAATCACCAAATTATATATATATTATATATATGTATATAAATTTGCCTCATCTTTGACTCTATTTTGCTAGATTTAGTACTTTGTTTTAAAACTAGTGTGTATATTATGATTATAGTAGTGTTTTATCAGGTAGAATTTTATTTACTAAACATTATGCAGTGAAATACTTACACTATTATTGCATTTTACTTCAAAAAGACTATGTAGTCTAAGCCTGTTCATTATTTTGGTTCTGTTGTATCTGTCTTAGACCTACTATAATATAAGCTTATGTATCTCTTTTAGCTCCACCCATTCTTACAGAATGTTTATAAAAATAATATGGGAAACTGTATGTTCATGGATTTAAAATCTAACTTAGATTTTAGTTATGACATTATGAACTTTTGGAATTTTCCAAAAGGCTTTGGACTAAATGTGAAAATTGGATCATTTTCTCCAAGTGCTCCACATGGTCAGCAATTGAGACTAAGTGAACATTTGATACAATGGCCCACAAGATTTATAGAGGTAAGTTAGTTTAATTTCAGTTATTTCAAATTGCTTTTTTTTAATTGCTAAAAAAGACATAAAAGTTTTTATGCAATAATTTTTAGTTTCTCACTAAGATCCAAACAGTATACAAACACCAATTTAGAACCTCATAATTACATGTACACAGAATTTTTGATATGTAGATTCAATTCCATGTAACTATTTATTTTTAAGGTATCTTAATTTTCACTTATTTCTTGTAATTGAATGATGCTTATATAAAATTATATCATTGTTTGAAAAATTATATGCAACTTATTTTATGCTTGCTTTGTATACAATAGAAAAAAAATTTTTGGAGTTAGGTTCTCTAGCTCAGCTACAAAGTACAATGTGCATATGTGTATATCTAACTTATCTTGCAGCTAAAAATAAAATTGTTAACAAAAGTAATATAAATATTTCTTTGGGTTCCAACTTGAGATAGCAGCTTCATTATATTCTACAAAGCATATCTGCAGAAACAGGAAGTCACTGGTCATGTTACCTCTACTCTAAGGGATTACAAACGGTGAATGCTAATGCTCACTTCTTTCATCATTTTCATTCACTCTGAAATTGTCAATGAAAGGGTGTGAACCAATTTAAAAGTGGATCTTTCTAATCCATATAAACTGATCTAAAAATACCTCAGATAAACAAAGACTTGCTGCATAGTAGTAATAAATATTTCCAAGTTTACAGGATTAGCCATACTTGTGGATATAAAACCAGTTTAACTAACTTTTCCATATAGACAGAAACAAGTTCTATCTGGAATCACACATAGACATGCTGCAATAACCTAAGTTTCTCTTAATTAACCATATTTCATTGGTTTGCAATAATCAATAAAATGTATGTTATGTACTAATTTTAACCCTATGAGCTTGTGTTCTATACAACTTTCCAAAACTGGTAATACCATAACAATTATTTTTATTCATAAGTGTAAAACCTAAAAAGTAATACTTTAATATTTAATGACTCTATTTCTAGTACACTAAAAATTTTCCAAAACATCTCTTTTCTTCAGAATCCTAAATCTGTTTGCAATACTCTCTGTGGACCTGGATTCAGAAGAACTGTGTTAGAAGGTAAAGCTACTTGTTGCTTTGATTGTACTTCCTGCCCAGACAATGAGATTTCCAATGAGACAGGTAAATGCAAGTCTTAGAAATATTTAAACTCTCTACTCAATTCTTAGAAATGATCATAAGTGAAAAAGTTCTATAAGATAACTAAAAAGACAAACCTTTTTGTTATAGCAATTTTAATGGCATATCTAATTGCATTTATTTTTGAAATTACACAAGAATAAAATTAATTTATACTTTTTATAAATTAATGTATGATGTTTATTTGTTATTACTATTTATCCATAATAGATTATGTTAACTACAAAAATAAACCACACTCCACATTCAACTATTTTAATTATGTTTTTCAAAATACAATTCAGTCACAACTAGGAATCTTTTAAATCTTGAGTTTAATGCTTACTTTTAAGAATATTTCTCACCACAATTTTTGTACCCAGTAGACAGCTAGAAAATATTTTATTATTTTTCTAGTGCATAACAATTTTCATTTTTGCATACTTGTTTAAAAATTTTTATTTCTTTTTATTGTCTTGCTTCACTATAATTAGAAACAATATTTCAAAAATGAACCCCCCTAAATGTGATTGGTTTGCAATAACATGACATTCAGAAATCTAAGGAATGCAATAGTCTACCGAATTTCCATTTCCCTAGTATCATGTAAATATGTTTAAGATTACTTCTATTGTAAAGAAAAATTAAATTTAATATTTCCACATCTACTAGTGTGGTTGCATCTATGATTATGTGACTATTCAATGTTAAAATAAAAATAAAGCATATTGATATAGATATTCATACTTTAAAAACCTTTATTAATGCATTGATGCTAAAAAATCCTTATAGAAATGAACAAAAATATAATTTTTAGTATATATAAAATAAAAACATTGAAAATTAACAATTGTGACTACTAGTTGTTTTATAAATTCTTAGCTTATAACTACTTTTTGAGTCCTACTGGAGTGAATATCTAGGCACAGTTGTATGCACCTATGGTGATGTCAACTGTTTACCCATAAATTAAAGCCAGTTAGTACAAAATAGACCAAAATATTTCAAAGTACATTCAGTTAATATGAAAAGGGAGAAATGTTAATCAGGATATGAGAATGAACATTGAGATATAGTAAATAAAGCACCAAAAACGTGGCTAAAGAATATGTTGTACATATCCACAATAAAATATTACTCATTGTGGGAAAAACAATATCATAAAATGTTCAGGCCAGGGAATGGCATGGAAGGAATGAGACTGGGGAGAAGGAACAGGAGGGATCACTTTGGTTGAGTTTTGGTCATGGGGTAGATGGAGAATAACAAAAGAGATAACTTGATAGAAGTGGCCATTTTGTGGTAAACAGAAACTTTTTGCCAGGGAAACAAACAGAAATCTTTAAGGAGGACCTCAGCTAGTATTACAAGAAATAGTAAAGAGGATAACTGAGCTGGAATTCTTATGTAATTATTGGAGAGCCTTCATTCAGTAACTGAAGAAAACAAATGCAGAGATCATCTTTGTCACATTGTGTTTATTGACTGTTTAACTGCACTTAAAATCATTGCTTAAATTTTTTGTCTTATACTTATTCCAAGTAAAATTTTAGTCATTATTGTATAATTATTGATGAAGCAGTCATATTACCCTAAATTTTATGCTTATTTGTCTTCACAGAATTTCCATACTGAGTTAATTTAGTTTTGTAGATTATCTTTCATAATTTTAACAGCAATATCCCTCTGCTTTCATTATACTTCACTGTGTGAAGTCACCAATTCCAGTGTCAGGAAGTGCTGTCTATAGACATAAAGAGAAACTCAAGGTGTTTTGAAATTATGACAATTTAAGCAACAGACGTGACTCCCAAGTCCTACAAACACCTAAAATGTAGAATAAGTTCGAAATGCATAGAATTTACCACATAGTGCATATTTTTAAAATTCCAGGCACCTATATTTGTAGAAACTAGATCCTAGTGGCTCTAAGTTATCCTATCCTTTTGTAGTACTATACTTAGGGTGGAAGACACTTTCTCAAGTCTTTCTCTAATAATGTTCTTTGTTAGCTATGGCCACTCCCTCAGTTTGCTGTTTATACTGATTAAACTCTCCATGCTTCTATTCTCATAACTTATGATCAAAACATCTCATGAAACTTTGCCCATGAACCTTCCCCTGATGCTTCTCTCAATACATGTGTTGGTCTAAGCTTGAGTACAATTTATTCTGTACCATTGATCTTTAAGTTCACCTACTAAAACATGTGGGGCCTCCAACACTGTTTTGTCCACAATATTTTTTTCTGTATTTTCTCTCATGCTTATAGACCTTTAAGAGATTATTGAATGCTTTTAATCACCAGCAGAAAGTGAAAGTTGCTTTCTTATTACAGGGATATATTCTCTTTATCTGTGGCTCCTAGGGGAAGTTTAGTCACTCCATGTGATAACCATATATTTAATCTATTTGAAGAAATTTTAAATTTGAAAATGTATTAGTAAATTTAATCAAATTGAAATTGAGACAAGTAATGCTGAATTTACATTTCAGAAATGCACAAAATTTATATAGTTGAAATTATATAAACAATTTTAACTCAATATGAATTTCACATATCATAAGCATCAGATATTACAATTTTGTATCTACAATTGTAAATATTTTGTTTCTATTATTAAAATACATATTTCACAAATTTTTAATTTTTTAACTTTATTTATTATTTTATTTTGTAATAATTTATCATATTGCTTAACATCCTTCAACTTCTCAAAGATTCTTTCCATTTTAACCCACTAGTTTTAATATTTTTTTTCTCTTAAAGAAAATAGCTATAAGAAGACAGGGCATATGATTTGTATTTACCAAATATTTCTGAGTATGACTCTGTCCTAAAGTTTGATCAATATACCCGTTGTCACCCTATTGTAAACAAAATTTTATTTTTCTTATTCTGCTATCTATTATTTTGGAATGCCTTCTGGATTTACAGTAGTACTGTACACTCACTTCCCCAAAACTATGCAATAAGTTTCCTTGGCATGAGCTTGTGCTGCTTGTGCATACTGTTACAGATTTTGTGACTTCAGAAGGGTTCCTGCTTTGTTGTCTTTGGAAAAATGCTGTTCTCTTAAAATAATTTACTCCCTCTCCATTGTTAATGTGAATGTATTTGACCCTCATAAGCTCATAGTGGGGCAGTACTGAAAGGTGTTGCTCTGTTGGAGATTTTTGGCCTTTCGAGAGCAAGAGAATCATTGTGGAGGTGGCTTTGAATTTTCTATGCTTAAGAAAGCACTGAGTTTCACAATCTACTTCCTGTTTCATTCTGATTAAGAGGTACCCAGCATCATGTCTGACTGTATGCCATTATTTAACTCACCATAATAATAATGGACTGAACTTCTGAGCTGTAAGCAGGTCACCTCAAATTAAATGCTATCCTTCTCTTAAGTTGCCTGGATGTCTCTTCATGGTAATAAAAGCCCAAAACACTTGGCTTTTTACAAACAACTTGTTTTCCACGTGTATCCCCAAGCCTTGAGAGAAGTGATGTGATGATAACATTTTATTTAGAAATCAACAGTAAAGTCTTTCACTCTCTGAAAGTTATTCACTTGTGGGTCTCATTAATTACTACCTACTGCAAGAAAATTTTCTGAGGATGAAATGATGTACTAATATGAGTATGGTGATTCAACAGTAGGAGTCACTTTACTATTAGAATCATTTATCAAATTGATAATAATAGGTATAATCCTTGGGCTTATAGCCAATCTAGCCAATTTTATGAAATCATCAATTGTGTTAGATATACGTTCTCTCTTTGGGAATGAGTATTAAATACAATAAAAATATAATTGATTACACTCCTAAAACTCATTATATTGTTGTTTCAGTGCATATCTGAAAGAAGACTATTGCAACAGTTCATAGATTATGAAGCCAAGTATATTAGATATTTAATTTTTTCTCTGGTTCTTTGTATAAAACCTTCTAGCACTATAGAGGCTAACTAGAAGTGCTTATGCTTTCAACTATGTATCAGCTAGATATCTCCAAGTTCTATGCCAGAAATACAGGTATCTTCAGTAATATACTTGTGGTCAAGATGTAAATACTATGTATATTTTATAAAAATTATTTTAAAAATATATTAAAGACACCAAAATTATAAGAATATGCAATGCTCAAGCCCTACCAGATAAAGAACAAACTTAGAAAGACAATGTAAATTATGAAATGAATAAATTTGGATAGCTCATGATAATCAGCATTATAATAACTAATTTTAAAGTGAATTATTTTGTGTTAAATGTGAATAATGTCTAATTTAATAGATGAATTTTTATAAAAAGTAATATTAAAACTAATTGAGTTTATGTAAAATATTTAGTTGAAATGACTTTAAAAACAAATACATAATTTTAAAGTTAAGAATGGGCATAAAAGTAATATGGAAAAAATGCCTTAGGCTTAGTTGAATTTTGGCTCCAAAAACATTGCCTATGTAAATTTGGAGTTACTCACTGTGAAGTATTTATTTATTTACATGTTAAAGAATCAAAGTAACTCATTGAAGTAAAACTCCAATGAGTATTTCTGAAAAAATATCTTAGGCTAGAAAGAAACACCTTAACACATACTCATGATAACATTAATTTCTTATCAGATATGGATCATTGTCTAATGTGTCCAGAAAGCCATTTTGTGAACATTGAGAAAAATCAATGCCTTCAGAAAACTGTGACATTTTTACATTATAAGGATCCCTTAGGCATGGCACTGAGTAGTATAGCCTTGTGCTTCTGCGCAATTACAGTTTCTGTTCTTGTGGTTTTTGTGAAGCATCAAGACACTCCCATTGTAAAGGCCAATAATCGGGCCCTCAGTTACATTCTCCTCATCACACTAAAATTATGTTTTCTCTCTTCCTTGCTATTCATTGGGCAGCCAAACACAGCCACATGTATTATGCAGCAGACCATGTTTGGAATTTTGTTCACCATAGCTCTTTCTACTGTTTTGGCCAAAGCACTTACTGTAGTTATTGCCTTCAGGGTCACTTTTCCAGGGAAATTCATGAGGTGGTTATTGACATCAAGGGCCACCAACTACATCATTCCCATCTTCACTCTGTTCCAAATTGTTCTTGCTGGAATCTGGATGGGAACCTCTCCTCCCTTTGTTGATATAGATGTTCATGCTGAACATGGGCAGGTCATCATTGTGTGCAACAAGGGCTCAGCCTTTGCTTTCAACTGTGTCCTTAGCTACCTCTTCTGCTTGGCTCTTGGGAGCTACACCATGGCCTTCTTCTCCAGGAATCTTCCTGACAAATTCAATGAAGCCAAGTTCTTGACATTCAGCATGCTTGTGTTTTTTAGTGTGTGGGTGACCTTCCTTCCTGTCTACTACAGCACCAAAGGGAAGGTCATGGTGGCTATGGAAGTCCTCTCCATTTTGGCTTCCAGTGCAGCACTCCTTGGCTTCATATTTGTGCCTAAATGCTATATAATTTTGTTAAATCCAGAAAAGAATGTGTTTCATGGCATCAGAAACAATACACACAATTGAAGAACCAGCCATAATTAATCTTATTAACATAATATATTCTGCCACAAGTTAAAAATTCAATGCAAAGGTTGAAGCTAGTTAAATTCTATTCTAACTACTAGGTACAAATATACAACACAATATTTGATTCCATACACTATTGTTCTTTCATCTAATCATTTTAAAATACCTCTTTTTCTTCTGTGGGCAGCAGATTTCCAAGACTAAACTCAATGTTATGAGTTTTCTACAAATAGTGTCTCAGTGTGTACACTTGCCTAAACATCAATATAGAAACAGTTCTATCCTTAAATAGAAAGGCTCTTTTTCTGTCTGCCTCCATATTTTACAGGATAAAAGTCTGTGCTACTACATCTGCCCCATGTCAATATTTTGTGTTCTCTTAAATTTTGATTATTAATTTTCTACTTCTTGATTAAATTTCTTTTCTATGTACATTTTTTATTTAATTATGAAAATATTGTTTTTTGGACATTTATTCTCATAATCTGTTACTAATATTTTGTGATGTAAAGTTTGTGACTAATATATGTAGGCTAGAAATAATTTAATGTAACTTCTTTTTTATTTCAATATATAAAATTGTTAATATATGAATATGTCAGTGTTTTGATGAATCCCTCAAGATATTTTATTAATTTATTATGCTTTTTAATTTCATAAATTTATTTTGAAAATTATTTTAACATGTAATAAACTTTTTATATTTTCTCTTCTATGTAGCCAAATAAATCTAAGCAGGCAACATTATCTTATTTTAATATTTTTTTGATTAAAATTAGGTGCTTTGTATATAATACACACTGATTATAGTTGCTGTCCCCTGTACTCACATAAAAATTCTTAAGCAACCTATCCAATACCAGATCTATCACACTTATGGCTCTCATTAGAAAACAAGCATTATTCTATGTAATAATAATAAGATAAATCAAAACATTTACATTGGAAAATAACAAATCTACAGTAGGGAATGAGCTCCCAAAAGCACAAGACTTAAACATCCATACAGAGAACCACACATTTAATGATATCCCATAAGATTACAATCTATATATAGATATATTCAAGAATTTATTGGAAGAGAAAGAAACAGCTGGAGAAAGAAGGAAAACAAAAGAAAACCAAAATAAAGGAAAAATACTTGGACACCTGTGTACCAAGAACCTCCAATGTTTCCATTGAAATTATTTTCTGAAGGCCATCTATTGCTAGGCATGTGTGTTACCCATAAGTGTAGTTTGTTTTTTTGGTGATACTACCTGAAGGAAAACAAAAATTTTATTAGAAAGCACATATAGAATGTGATGTATTAAGATTCTGACCAGGATTTTCTGGCCTGCACCTTTGGCATAGACCCACAGACCCACAGTCCCAGAGTCCCACAGTTTCACAGAATCACATGGACATAATATTTATACTCTGATTACTGTTGACTTGAGGCCCAGGCATATAACTTGCTAACTCTTAGCTCTTAAACTAATCCATTAATCTTATCTTGCTAAGCCATGTGGTTCAATACTTTTCTCAGCAGCATTTCATCTGCTTTTCTCTGTGTCCACTGGCATTTCTGCTCTATTCTTCCTTTGCCCAGAGTTTTCATAGTCTGGTACCCCAGTCAACACTTTCCTTCTGCCTTTGACAAATCTGCATTTTTATTAAATCAGTAGATGGGACAATCAATTATAATGCATCAACATAATCTTACTACATTTACCTTTTTTTCTATTTATAAAAGGATTTTTTCTCCAATATGTATAACATCTTTTTTCTCTTTTCTTGTCTTTTTTCTTTTTTTATTATTATGAATAAAGAATTCACATTTTCTATCCATGTATATCCTTATTCAGATAACATCTTATATCCAATACTGTAAACAACCATAAACATTATAATTTATTTTTTGTTAAGGTAGACATAGTTCTGTAGGCTACCTCTTATTAAATTAGGGTACTGGCAATCCCATGGATATCCAAAGAAAAATTTAGCATTATGGACATGTTCTTAATGGAGTAGTTTCTAAAGGTAGATTACATAAGCCAGTTTGTTTGGGGTTGATTTTGATGCAAAGCTTAGAGGAAACTGCAACAGAGGTACTCTAAAATGTGAAAATATCTGGGCCATCCATTTCCTTTAGAAATTTTTCAGAAAGATTTCCTCTATGAAGCTTTATTTTCCTTAACTAGTAATAAATTCACAGTCACTTATTTTCTGTTGAACTAAAAAAATATTTTCTTCAAATTAACATATCTTTTGAATTCAGTTTTGAAGTTAACTCATTTATAAAATACATAGGTTGGATTAATCAGGAGCATTTGTAACCAAATGGCCTTTTTAGCAGCTTTTACTAGTTAAATTTCAGTCAATAAACTTGAAGACAAGACAATAACAGACAGTACCTAGATAGTCTTTGTATTTTTCATCTTATGTGGCTTATTATTTTTATTTATTCTATTTTTTTAAAGGAATTTCTCTATTCTTTTTCTTTTTTCTTTTTTTTCTCAAGCCTATGAGTGTATTTATATATATGTATATACATATTTAACACAGTATAAATCATTTACAGTTTTTTATCTGTCTTTACTGTATATCTCTTATTTCTTATCTTTTTCTGTTTCTGACCAAACTTTTAATCTGCCTAGATGTGGCTAAAAATTAAAGGCTGAGCTATACAGGCTAACTGGCTCTACCTTGATCCTAGTCTAGCATCACAGAGTTTAGCTTGTTATCTGAGGTAATTATAGAACCCATAATTACCACTGTGGGAAATCTTAGGGTCTATATAACCACCAAGCAATGCATTGCTGTCGCTGCTCATGTATTTCATTTGAGCATTTGACATGAGGGCCTCTTAAAAGACTCTAAAGGGTTTTGCTTCTAATACTGAGTCACAAACCCTATCTTTAAAAGCCACACCTTTGCTTCTTTTCAGCAGAATCTATCCAAGAAAACAACACCACTAAGAAGCCATCTTTGACTCTGTTTCCTTTTTTTCTATAAGAAAAGAAACATTAAATCCCCGAAAGTAGCTTTTTTCTTACATTGGGCTCAGGAATCAGCCTTGTTGCAGTTTTTAAGCTGCACTCTAAAAGCCAGTCATTTTTTGTAATTCAAGCCCAAATACTCGAGTGTCTTTGTACCATGATGCCATCAAAGACAAAACTCTGAATCTGTTTTAGGCTTTAATTCTGTGCTCTAGAATACTCTTTAATCTTTCCCTAGCTCTATTTGTGTGTAAATTACCAACATTGGTGCCCAATTTGTTGTATTAGGTTTCTGGCCTGGATTTTCTGGCCTGGACTTTTGGCCTGAACCCACAGAGATGCACTTCTGCAGTCCCACAGAACCACATAGACAAATATTAATTATACTCTGCTTGCTGATTGACCTGAGACCAACAAATATGACTTGGTAAACCTTAACTCTTAAACTAACTCACTATTCTTATCTTGTTCAACCATGCAGCTCAGTAACTTTTCTAATCTGCATTTCAACTTCTTGCCTCTGCATCTCCAGGCATCTCTGTTCTTTCTGTTTCCAGAGTTTTCTTAGTCTTGTAGACCTGCCCATACTTCCTGTCTGCCTTTGGCCAATCTGCATTAAACCAGTAGGAGGGGCAATCATTTAAAGTGACCATCATAATCCAACTAAAACAATGGAGGTAGCTTTGGGGTTAGAGTTAGAGACATGTATTTACTTCTTTACTCAGTTCTGTGATACTATGTAATGCATATATCTGCAGGCCCTCTATATGCTGCATCATTCTTGCTGAGTTTGTATGTGTGTTGGTCTTGTGTTAAGAGGCATTATTTTCTTTGTGTCCTTAAGCTCTAAAAGTTATATTCAGGACTTGCTTCTCTGGAGTGGTTGGGCTTTAGTGGAGACATTGTTGCAGCTATTATTGTGTTTTCACACTAGTATCTAGACATCTTTCCTTTTAAGGTAGGAATATCAGGCACCAATTTTTTGTGGTCCTATTTTTCTTGAGTGGATGCTTTGTTTCTTTCTTTTTTTTCTTTAGAGATGGTGTTAATAGTATGGTGTCAGGTAGTTGATTATCCTAAGATTCTGACAAGTGTAGAAAATTTGAGTGAAAGAGAAAATGTGTTTCTACATACTTGAAGCTGACACTTATGAATGAGAATGAAGAAAGGAATGGTACTTAGGATATTAATAGGAAAAGAATACAAAAAGATCCCCATATTTTAGAATAATACGTACTGTATATAGTTTAGATTATGAAACTCCGACTTGAGCACAGTGACCATAAGAAAACCATTCAACATCTTTCTCTCACTTTTTTTTTCTTTCCTGCTTTTTCTCTATTTGAAGGCCCTTTTAGAAAAGAATATGAAAGCCTTATGGAAAAAAAAATGAGGCTTCCAAATTCTTATCTAAATGCGCCCTCAAATAGCTAATCATTAACAACCATAACCCTCTCCCTAGGTTTTTTCTTACAACCTTTCTGTTTATGAAGCATCACTTTCAAGGTGTGATGGGATCTTTCCACAACTGCTTGTCCAGTGAGGTTGTGCGGTATCCCAGTAAAGTGCTTTATCTCATAATATCCAAAAATCTGCTTCATTTTCTGGGAACCATATGCTGGAGCATTGTCATTCTTAATTTGATTAGGAATTCCCAATATGGTTATGGCTTCCAGAAGATGAGTGAGTACTGCATTAATGTTTACAGAACTCAGGGTGGTAGTCCACTGCATTCCTGAGTAGGTATCAATGGTATAATGAACATATTTCATCTTACCAAATTCTGGGAAGTGAAACACATCCATCTGCCAAATCCCAATGGTCCTTGTACTCTTAGGATTACTCCCAGTGGGTAGAAATGGTTGATTGTAAAGGGAACACTTGTTACACTTTTGCAAAATTTCCTTGGCTTGATGCCAAGTGATGAGAAAACTCTTCTTTAATCCTTTGCTATTGACATTATGCTTCTTGTGAAATTCTAAGGCTTCTACCACATTTCCTATTAATAACTGATCAATCTCATCATTACTTTGTGCCAAAGGGCCAGGAAGGCCCGAATGAGCCCTGATATGTGTTATGTACATGGGATGTGTTCTATTTCTGATGATATCCTGTAGCTGTACAAACAAAAATGTTAATTCTGTATCATCAGGAATGAAGTTATCAGTTTCAATATCAAAGACACCTTCTTCTGCATAATGAGAGTCAGTTATCAGGTTAAGAGGTCCAGTAAAATCCAATAACACCATAATAGTAGCATACAGTTCTGCCTTCTGAACAGAATCATAAGGACTCTGTGTCATCTTACTGAAGTTTTCTGATTTATAACCAGCCTTTCCTGATTTATTTGCATCAGTAAAAAATGAAGGAGCTCCAGAAATAGGTTTATCCTATACCACATAGGGGAAAATCCAATTAGTTTTCTTTATAAACTGAATCCTTTTACTTCATGGACATTTACTATTAATCTCCCCCAGAAACCCACTACAGGCCTTTTGCCAAGGTTCATTGTCTGTCTATAATTGATCAATTTCCTCATTAGTCAAAAGTACAACAATTTCTGCTGGATCTTTTCCAGTCAACTGTTGAAGCCTGAATTTTCCTTTGAAGATCAAATCTGAAATCTTTTCAATGTATGTTTTCAGTTTTTTACTTGGACTATGTGGCAGAAATATCCATTCTAATATAACATTTTCTCTTTGCATTATGACTCCTATAGGGGAATATTCAGAAGGCAAAATAACCAGGATGCAGTTGAGGTCTGGGTCTATACAGTTAACATGTGCTTCTTGTAATCTCTTTTCCACCAATGCTAGTTCTTTCTCAGCTTCAGCAGAGAATTCCCTGAGACTGTTCAGATCCTTATTTCCATCTAAAGTTTTGAACAAATGAATCAGTTCATAGTTTTTAATACCAATAACCATTGGTATGTGGTCAATATCCCCTAATAGTTTCTGAAAATCATTAAGTGTCCTCAATCTGTCCCTCTTAAGTTGTACCTTCTGCAAAATACATTTGCAAGCGTATTTTATATTCTAAATAATTGATAGAATCCCCTCTTTGTATCTTTTCAGGGGCAATATGAAGTCCCCAATCAGGCAACACCTACTGTTGCATCTTTAAAGTGGGGACTCTGGGTTGTCTTCAGCAGATTTTGCCTCAAAATCTTTTTCTATAATCTTCATACGACCCTCATAATCTTGTAACCTAGTGGTAATGGTCTTTTCCAGTGTTTTAAGATCCTGTATAAATGACCTTTCCAACAATTTTATAGAGTAGAAAATTCTCTCATTCTCCACATCTACACATTCTACTACTTTCTGATCCAGTTTCTTAAGTTTTTCATCAATTTAAACTCTGCATTCCTCTCTAACCAATATAGAACTCTCCTCTATGGAGGAAGCGAGCTTCTTAGTTGTCTTAAAATACTCATCCATTTCACACATCTTAGTGAGTAAAGCTGTCTTAGTATCCTCAGATATCTCACACACCCTATGGTGAATGCTTTCATGTCTATGCTGGGACCCTTTAAAATAGGTAGGTATAAAGTATATTATCACACAAAAAAGCAAAAAGAAAAAAAAACCCTCCTGGGTTGAGATAGCCTCCAAATACATAATTCTGAAAATAATCCTCTATCACCATTGTGAAAAAGTGGGTAAAATTCTGAACATTTATTTGGTCAGACATTGCAGAAGAAAAAAACATTACCTTACTCAGATGTAATGAGGACTTATGGCCAGCAGGAGTTGCAGGTGCTATCAGCAGTGGCAGTAGCATTGCCCGAAACAAGGTGGCAATTCCCCTAGGGCAGCCTTTGTTTCCTTCAACAAATCCTACTGGAGTGTGCCACCACAATCAGCTCGATCTAGTCTCTCAGATTCCTGCTCACCCAGTGCTCTCACTGGCTTTACCAGGAGATCCTTGTGGCTGGAAGTAAATCCCTAATCCAAAATAGGCACCCGCCCTGAGGCTGGGGGACCAGGCCTGGTTCTGTGAAAACAGCCCCAAGTTGGGCTGCCAGATGTTGTGGTAATTAACCCACTGTGAGATTTATATTAAGTAATATTTATTATCTAAAAGTCACTTACAGAAAAGGGGTTGTTCAGGAGGGAAGAAAAGGTGGAGAAACAGCATGCAGGAGGAGATCCCAAAGGAACTGTCCCTCCTAACCACCCTACAGGTCCTGAAGCAAGGGGCCTGGCTCCTCCCTCTTCCAGACTCTCTCTTCTGGGGGAGGGGCTTTGCTTCCAGCACTCTTTCCAGATGACCTCACCCTGCTCGACTCCAGTACTTTGACATAATCAGAGTTTACCTGGGTAGATCTGGTTTCCCACTACAAAAATCTAAAGCAACTCAAGCCAGGTTAGGCTCAGCTATAGATGAAAAAAGCAAAGTAGTTTAAAACTAATGCTCACAGATGCACTATAGCCACAACAAATTTCTGCTAAGCAACCCTTCTATGGTCAAACCAGAAGTTTTGTTTTGCTTTGTGTGTATGTTTGAGTATGTGTGTGTATGTTTTAAATCACTTTGTCCACCCATCTTCTTTTAAGAAAGAATGTTTTTGTATGAATACCACTAATGAAAAAGTATATCCTATACTTATCTTTCAGGGTTTGTGAGAACTCACTGAAGAAAATATTCTCCAAATCTATCCTTTTGCCTGTAGAGTTTAGGATATCATTTTTTTTTACTACTCAGTAGTACTCCATTGTGTAGATGTACCACAGTTTGTTAATTCATTCCTCAAAAAAAAAAAATCTGAACTAAAATGGAAAACCTAAAAGAAATGGACAGCTTTATGCACAAGTAACAATTACCAAAATTAAATCAAGAATGGATTAAAACTCTGAACAGACTGATAACATTAAGGGAAATTGTGGATGTTATCAAATTCTCACAAATTAAAAGAAAACAGCCCAGACCACAGGGTTTTACTGCAGAATTCTACCAGATATTCAAAGAAGAACTAATACCAATCCCAACATTTTGTTTCATAAAGTGGAAACTGAAGGAATGCCGCTAAACTCCTTTTGTGAGGAAAAAAAATCACACTGATACCCAAGACACTCAAAAATGCAACTAAAAAAGAGAACTATAAACCTATCTCCCTCGTGAACATTGATGCAAAAATACTCAACAAAATTCTAGCAAATTGATTACAACAAAATATGAAAAGGCATAAATCACAACCAAGTAGCCTTCATTCCAGAAATGTAAGAATGGTTCAACATACAAAAAACTCTAAAAGAGATCAATTATATAAACAAATAGAATGAAAAAATACATGATTCTTTCCTTAGATGCTGAAAAGGCCGTAAAAAAGTTCAATACTCTTTTATGATAAAAGTCTCTGCTTTTGCTTGGGAGGAGATAAAGAAAAAGGGAGAAGAAAGAGTGACTGTGAGGGGCAGGAGGGGGAACAGAGTTTGAACAATGGGATACATGGATAAAAAAAATGAGATTTTAGTCATAATTTTTTTTAAAAAAAAGAAAAAATAAGTCCTGAAGATCATGAACACTAGGAAATTTTCTAAGTATAATAAAGGCAATTTACATTAAAATAAATGGAGAGAAACTCAAAGCAATCCCACTAAAATCAGGAACTAAACATAGCTCTCCTCTCTGCCCTTATCAGTTCAATGTAGTTCTTGAAGTTTTACACCAAGCAATAAGAAAATAAAAAGAGATTAAGGGGATGCAAATTGGAAAAAAGAATTGACAATATCTCAGTTTAAAGATGACATGATTTTATATATAAGTAACTAAAAAAATTCTACCAGGGAACTTCTATAGCATTTAAATACATTAAACAATGTAGGAGGATGCAAGATTAACTAAAAAAAAAAATCAGTAGCCCTCCTATACACTAAAGAAAAACAGACTGAAAAAGAAATAAGGGAAACATCACTTCATAAAATAGCTATATACTAAAGATGAAAGGGTTGGAAAATAATTAAGGGAAACATCACCCTTTATAATAGCTGCAAAAAGCATTATATACAATGGCTTAACTATAACCAAAGAAGTAACAGATCTGATTGACAAAAACTTTAAATAACTGAAGAAAGAAATTGAATAGGATGTCAGAAAATGGAAAGATCTTCCATATTCCTGGATAGCTGGGATCAACAGACTAAAAATGGCAATCTTGCAAAAGCAATCTACAGATTCAATGCAGTTCCCATCAAAATACCAACACAATATTTTACAGATCTTGATAGAACAACACTAAATATTATTTGAAATAACTGTAAAGCCAGGATTGCCCAAACAATTTTGCTTAAGAAAAAATTATCAGGAGGTATCACCACCCCTGATTTTAAATTATATTATAGAGTGACAGTACTAAAACAGCCTGGCAGTGGCATAAAATCAGACTCTGAGTCAATGGAATTAACTTGAAGACCAAGATATTAATCCACACACCATGAATGCCTGATTTTTGATAAAGAGGTTAAATATATTCAATGGAAAAAAGAAATATCTTCAACAAATTGTGTTGGCAAAACAGAATGGCAGTTTGTAGAAAAATGCAAATAGATCCAAGCTTATCAAACTGCACAAAGCTCAAATCCAAGTGGATCAAAGATGTCCACACAAATCCATCTATGCTGAACTTGAGAGAAAAGAAAATGGGTTATAGCTTCCAACATATGAGCACAGGTAACCACTTTCTAAATATAACACCAGTAGCATGCACTATTAGAACATCAATCAATAAGTGGGATTTCTTAAAAATAAAGTTTTTGTAAGGCTAATGACATAGTCATTAAAACAAAATGATAGCCTTCACCATAGCATGGTGAAAACATTTTTACCAACCCTATAATTGACAGCAAACTAATCTCTAAAATATTTAAATAACACAATTAACTAGAGCCACAACCCCTGAATATTCCAATCAAAAAATGAAATCTAAAAAGAGAAATCTCAGTAAAAGAAATACAAATGGGTGAAAGGCACTTGAAATAATGCTCAATATCTTTAGCCATCAGAAAAATGCAGTGCAAATAAAAAATCTTTGAGATACCACCTTAGACATATCAGAATGTCTAAGATCAGAAACACAGAGGACAACCTATGCTGGAGAGAATATGGAGCAAGGGGAACACTCCTCCATTGCTAATGGGAGTGTAATCTTGTTCAGCCACTCTGGAATGCAGTTTGGTGGTTTCTCAGAAAACTAGTTGTCACTCTCCACATGAATGCAGCAATATCACTATTGAGAACATACCCTAAAGATGCACATTCACACCCCAAAAGCGTTAGGTCAACTATGTTCATAGCAGCGTTGTTAATATTAGTAAGAACCTGGAGACAGTTCTTTTATTGTTATCAAATAACTTTATAGCATAATAGGAATAGCTAAGAAAAATATAGAAATAAATATAAATTATTTCTATATTTTATAAAATATAAAAAATAAATATGAATTATTTATATTTTTTATAAATATAAAAAATAAAGAAAAAAGATACAGAAAAATATCTTTTCAAAGCTTAAATTAAAAGCAGAAGTTATCACTCTCTGACCCTACTGATTTTAGTATGGGTTGATATGATGTCTGATAATACAAACTGGTTTTATTAAATATGTAATATATCACCAACTATCCTTTTCATAAGATAACCATAAAAGATTAAAAGTAGCATATAAAACATATACAATGTTACAATAATTATATGCAATATATACAAACAATGGTTACTTGAGTAATGTCTAGTTTGTTGACAATTGAATATTCAAAGAAAATATTTAATTATTTACCTATTTTGGTGAGTGTACAGGAATAAACCTAATTAAATTTCTAACTAAATTACATTACTGACAGAAAATTTTATTTTGATGTCTTTCAAACTTTAACTTCTAAATATTTTTTTAAAATCTGTCAGTTGAAAACTATATTTATCTTACTGTCAACTTTCTCAGAGATGCAAGAAGAAAATGTTATGTAAATAAAAAACATTTATAAGCAAGCAACTTTCAAAAAATGTAAGAAATAAAATAGCTGGCACCCTGTACAATCAAGCAAGTTTCTTCTGTATTACCCAAGCATCCATCTTCTACCTACAAGCCTAGCATGTCTGACAGACTTTTTCATGAAGCAGGATAATTTCAAAGAACATCTTACCTTGTGTTGGTAATGTTCAACAATTCTGTTGTGTGTGTGTGTCTCCTTCTTGTCCATTTTGAACATCATAATGTCAGCAGTCAGGGCAAGAGAAATTTCTGGTTCATTTGATAACTTTTTTCACAAAAAAGGTCAAAGAGGATAAACTCTATATGGTGTTTCTTTGATGTCCATAGTCTTCTCTGAAGTAGATAGGTGCTGCCAAGAACAGATGTCCCAATCACATAAAAATAAGACCCTATGTTATTGTAATATCTTAAATGCCATATTTTAAAGACCACTGAGGTGTTTAAAGAACTGTTGATATAATATATATTTGTTTAGTCTTGAAAACATTTCTTTTTTTTTTTTTTTTTTTTTTTTTTTTTTTTTTAAACTTTTATTTATTTATTTATTTGCCTTGGTGTTTGCCTGGAACTGGAACTACAGACAGTTGTTAGCTGCCATGTGGGTGCTGGGAATCGAACCTGGGTCCTCTGGAAGAGCAGACAGTGCTCTTAACCGCTGAGCCATCTCTCCAGCCCCTTGAAAACATTTCTAATGTAAGTTTGATTGTAATATTAGGGTTATAGTTATGTTAAATAGTTTAATACATACAACATATATATTTAAAATATGTACTTATACATAATCTCATACATTTTAGTAAAAACACTTATTCAGCATAGGATTAGTAACTCAGTAACAATAGAACAATCCCTTCTTTTAATTATTTTTTGTCCCATATTCGGTGGCCCTACTGATATTAAACAGAGATTTTATGTTATCCATTAATAAATATGCTTGGGTTTAAAGAAGGAGAGAGCCATGCTCTTACTCTAAGGCCAGATTTAAATTATAATTAAAGTAGAACTTCAACTTATCATACATTATAATACATAGGAAGATAAGAAATGGGACTATACCCTGTAGAGTATATTGATAAAATCAAATCCAATATTCATTTGCTTGTAAATTTTCCTGAACACTATCCCTTCTGTTTTAGATAACTAGATGTTCAAGGTGTATTAATTTCTTAAAGGTAGGTATTTCTAGTTTTCTGTAAAAACCAAAACAAAATCTGTTCCAATCATTTGTTTTTCTAACAACATAAAAAATTGAAATATGGGTGAATGAGCCATTATTCTTACTGTCTTTTTATGATTTTAATATTTTTATTTATTATTTGGTGATTTTACATTATGAAGTTTTTTGGTTCAAGCTGAGTTTTCAAAATCAGAAATGAAAACCCAGACATAACAAAAGACCTCCAGTAAGTCCAGAAAATTATCAGATCATACTTTGATAATCTATACTTCATAATAAATGGAAAACCTAGAAGAAATGGAGAGATTTTTGGACAGGTACCATTTACCAAAATTAAATGAAGATCAGATTAAATACCTAACCAGATATATAACTCTTAAGGAAATTGAAGCTGTCATTAAAAGCCTCCCAAGTAAAAAAAAAAAAAAAAAAAAAGCCAAGGTCCAGAGAGTTTTTTCAGTGCAGAATTCTACCAGACATTCAAAGAAGAACAACTACCAATACTCCTCAAACTGTTTCATACCATAGAAACAGAAGGAATTTTGCCAAACTCCCTTTATAAGTCCACAATAACCCTAATACCCAAGCCACTCAAAGACACTTGGTTTCAATCGTGATAAGAGATACACACTATCAAGACCACAGAAGAGTTTATTTAATAGAGTTTCCAGGCACGTGCAGAAGCAGAGAAACAGGACAGAAGAAGATCAGGAGAGAAAGAGACCCTGAAAAGTGTGTGGTCTCTTTTAAGAGAAAGGGTGTATACCGGTTTATGTAGTTACATTTAGGGCATGCTTCCATAAGTATCATGCATTCAGGGAGGTGCTTCTGTACACAGTGCTGCAGGGTTTACACAGCCACATCCGGGGCATGCCTCCATACAAGGTGTATCCCATCTGAGCTGAGTTGGTTCAGTTAAGTGGAGTGACAGGAATCCTTAAATCTTACTGTTTTGTTTATTATAAAAAGAAAACCAGGTTTATGGGAGGACAACAGGCATAGTGGACATTATTGTTGTGATCTCTGCATGGCTACTTCCTGGTGACACAGGGACAGAGATGTCTGCTGGATTCTTAACCTCATTTTGCCTGTAGGGTCAGAAGTCTGAGTCATAGGGCTGTGAATTTTGTTTTCTGGAGCTTGGAAAAAAATTATGAGGTAGTAAGATAACTTTGAGAAGTGATAATATAGTGAGTAGTGTATTCTGCTACTCTTTGAGATGGAAAAAGTTCTTGGAGAGGAGATAGGAAAAGATCTGTTTTACCTGTATTGACTCTGAAAATGTCTCTTGGGTTTTGTTTACATTTTCCAGAAGCAGTGGTTGTGGAAATGGGGAGGGTTGAGCCAAAATACCTTAGAGGCATTGATTGGCCTTCATCTTAGAAGCAGGCTGGAATGAAAAACTCAGAGACAGGGGAATTTAGAGAATTGATTCATATTTGGTGGTCCACCTGGGAGACTGGAACTGAGCAGTTGGCAGAGTCTGAATTTAGGCAAAATGTGACTAAAAGTTAAAAATCTCTTTTTATTAGGAGTATGCCAGGTTTGTTTAACTGTAAATGAGTGATTGATAGTGACAACTCTGAAAATATAATTAAGTGGCAGTGTCTGATTAGGCCAAAATTATTTACTTTTTATCTAGACAACGGAGAGGCTAGAAAGAGAAGGGAGACCCCAAAGCTTCTGCCTACAGGACTGAGAGTATATGACATTCAGTGTCTACAGGGAGATTGACTGCCCTGTTATTATTCAAGGCCCCCCTCTTTGCAATTAGGGTGTGTAGTGGGAAATTTGAAACTATACAAAAAAGCCGCGCTGGAGTGCTGAGCCGGGCGGAATTGGGGAGGAAATGATGAACAAGCACCGCGCCGGAAGACAGAAGCATCACGTCGCTGAACGAGTGACATGGAAGAGGACTGGCCAGCTGGAACTGCTCTCACTCTGCTGGGCAGACAGTTCCTCGGATCGCTCCTGCTGTGCAAGGTTAGGATTGTTCCGGTTCTCCACGTTGGAACTGCTCCTGCTTTCTGCCGCTTGGATCTACAGACTGCTCCTGCTTTCTCTGGCGTGGATCGTTCCTGCTCTCCACTTCTCTGTCCTTCTCCTGCTTTTTCTCCTTCTCCCCTGGAACAATCCCTGTTATCCCTGTTATGTGAGTACCTTTTAAATAAAATTCTTTAGTTAACACATATTTCTTGGTGGGTTAGTACTGCAATAAGGGTGGTCAGCTTAGGAAAGCCTTGGCAGCACTAACTGCCCATGGTCAGACCTTAGATCAGTTGGGAGTCATCTTTGTATAATGTCTCCTTCCCACATGGGGCTGGGGTTAGGGTTAGGGTTAGGAAGCCCCCAAGAGTCAGACCTCCAAGCCAAAAAAGGTTCAGTCATATCCAGTCACAATGGAAGAGCAGTTTCCTCAGGACGAGTAACAAATCCCAAGCCTGAAACAGTAGACCATGTAGCCATAGACAATAGATCGCCTTTACAAGAGAAGTTGATGGTATCCAATGAACCAATAAAACACATATTTTGGCAGACCT
>PVIH01022251.1:0-27663 GCA_004025045.1 Sigmodon hispidus | reverse complement strand
AAATTCATTGACTTACCTACAGCTTTAAAAATTTATTTATTTATACAGAAGAGGGTACCAGAAATCAGTATAGATGTTTGTGAGCCATCATGTGGTTGCTGGGAATTGAATTTAGGACCCCTGGAAGAACAATCAGTGCTCTTAAACTCTGAGCTATCTCTTCAGCCCCAACTTACATAAATTTTTATATTAAGTTTTCAAACAGACTTGGCCTAAAATCTAGTTTCTCTTGTTAGCTCTTGGTTCCACTGCATCAGTTTTCTTTCATTGCTGGGCAGCATCAGTCACTTGTGTTTTCAAGATCAGCAATCTCTTCTAGAGTTATATGCTACTTTGTTTGTATCTAGCAGAAACTGCAGACAAATTCTCTGTGCTTCAATTCAAACATCAGCATTAGTGTCCACAACTGTTCTCACTAGTTTTATCCACAAATTAAGATTATGGAATTCTGAGCCTTGGGATAAGCCGTTGGTTTAGGAAAATAAGGGCTGTCTATGTTAGCTTAAGAAATACCATAAAACTATATTATCACGGTAAAAACCCGCCGCCAAAAGGTATGTTTTAAATAAGGTTTATTTTGTTAGAATCACTTACAAAAGGAGGTTTTAGTAATGCGCCAAGCCGCCTTACCGACCCGCAGCCTCTCCCGCCCAGGGACTGGAAACCCCGCCTCTCTTTCAGCGCTCTGCTTCCATCTCAGCAGACCATGCCGCTCCCATCCCTGCGCTTCGCTACAACCCCTACACCTGTACAATCCATGATTACCCGCTACACTATATGGCTGGGTAATTTTGTATCCTGTTTATAAAATAGCCAGTATAGAGATAGACTCAAGAAAACTGTGTATGTATGGTCTCTCTACACCATACCTCAATTTTGGGAAGCATACTTGGGAGACACTGTTTAGTAGCTAGTTAATGGGGCATGACTCCCATATTCTTCATTTTCTGATTTTCATAGTGTAAATATATTGATGAAGAAAAAAATCCCTCATTACAGCCAGCATTTTTAATGCAGATCTGAGTAATGTATTAGTACATCATCACACAACATTCGTCTCATACAAACACATTAGAAGTAGATGAGTTCAAGAGAATAGAAAGTAGTAAAAGCCTTGCACTATAAGTGATGAGTTCTGCATATATGTCCCCCTTGTTCCAGTTTTTAAGTTACCAGTTTAAATGGTTCATATTTTTAAAGTGGTATATTTAACAATTGGCTTGTATAATTCCTGGAAACCTAACAATCAGCTCTCAATAAGCAGTGCAAGTCATTTCCAACAAGCTGTCTTCGGCACAACATGATCTTTTGAAGAAACACTTCATATTTTTTTTAAATCTTGTAACAGTTTTTATTGCTTAATACTTAATATGTGCCAGATTTCAGCCTGGGCTAGTCTTCTAGGGTCAGAGCTAAGGTGGCTTCTGGGAATTTGCCTAGGAGAAGTGGAGTCAGAGGTAAGGTCCAAACACAGTATAAAGATAGAGTCTTCTAGAGAAAAACCGAAGTGTGTTATCTGCTGATAGGGAAAACATCTGAGTATAGACAGAATCCTTTAGACATGTGGAAAAAGCAGATATCAATTAATTTAGAAATATAGGACCTCAGGAGGATTCTCTGGAGTAAAGCAGGTAAGCAAATAAATTCTGTTGCCAATCCCAACTATTATAAATTTTTAAATCCTAGCACACACCATCAGTAAAATTGGCTTACCTGAAACTTATGGATCCCTTTTAATTTTATTGTACTTTAAAATCTGTTTTCTCTCCATCAATTTCCGAGCCTGTCACCCTGCACAAAACTCAAATCCAAGTGGATCAAAGACCTCAACATAAACCCAGCCACTTTATAAACGTGATAGAAAAGAAAGTGGGAAACACACTTCTAAAAATTGGCACAGGCCACCACTTCCTAAATATAACACCAGTGGCACAGACACTAAGACCAACAATCAATAAGTGGGATCTCCTGAAGCTAAGAAGCTTCTGTAAAGCAAAGGACACTGTCAATAGGACAAAATGACAGCCTACAGAATGGGAAAAGATTTTCACCAACCCTACAAGTGATAGAGGACTGATCTCTAAGATATATAAAGAACTCAAGAATCTAGAGCCCCAAACCCTGAATAACCCAATCAAAAAATGGGGTACAGATCTAAAAAGGGAATTCTCAGCAGAGGAATTACGAATGGCTGAAAGGCACCTGAAAAAGTGCTCATCATCTTTAGCATCAGAGAAATGCAAATCAAAACAACTTTGAGATGCCACCTGACACCTGTTAGATTGACTAAGATAAAAGACACAGAGGACAGCCTATGCTGGAGAGGATGCAGAGCAAGGGGAACACTCCTCCATTGTTGGTGAGAGTGTAAGCTTGTTCAGCCACTTTGGAATGCAATATGGCGGTTTCTCAGAAAATTGAGAATCAATCTCCCCAAGGATCCAGCAATACCACTTCTGGGTGTATACCCTAAAGATGTACAGTCACACTCCAAAGGTATTAGCTCAACTATGTTCATAGCAGCATTATTTGTAATAGTAAGAACCTGGAAACAACTTAGATGTCCCTCAGCTGAAGACTGGATTAACAAACTGTGCTACATCTACACAATGGAGTACTACTCAGCAGTAAGAAAAAATGATATCCTAAAATTTACAGGTAAATGGATGGATTTTGAGAATATCCTCCTGAGCGAGGTATCACAAACTCAGAAAGATAAGCAGGGGATGTACTCACTCATTAGTGGACTCTAAACAAACAAACAAACAAGAAAAAAGTAAAGCATGTCCAAGCTGCAAACCACAACCACTGAAGAGCTTGCGATCAGAAACACCCTGGACTGACTCCTTGGATCCCACTCCCCCTAGAGGAACACCTGACTCACTCATGAGGGAGGGGGGAGAAAACTGGATCTGCCAGGAATGGAGACTGAACTAAGAAATATTGGGTCACTGGGACCATGGGACTGCCTTCTGCCTGCCCAGAGAGGGGATGGGGAGTTGTGGAGAAGAAAGAATGACCTGATGTGGTGGGAGGGGGAAGGGACCTTGAATAAGGATATACAAGGATAGAAAGTGTGACTTCTTTGTTAATAATAATAATAATAATAATAAAAGAGATTGTAGACAGAAAAAAAGACTTTAGCAATGACAGCAGGAATGTATGCTAATACTGTGAGCTTTAAACTCTGTAACTTTACTTTTCCAAGGCTTTCTGATAAGTCTGCCTATTATTGATCACAACAATAGTAAAACTATTATAGAAAAGGGGCACCCATTCATGAAGCATATACTAGTTACTTATCCTGCTGCTGTGGTAGAAATACCCAATGAGAATAAACTGAGTAAATGGAAGATTTATTTTGGTTTGTAGTTCAAGAGTGAAGTTCATTACAGTGAATATGGTATGGTGATAAGAGCTTGAGGCATCATGTCACAATGCATTTATAGCCAGGGGAAAGAGGAGGGAGGGAGGAAGAGAGAGAGAGAGAGAGAGAGAGAGAGAGAGAGAGAGAGAGAGAGAGAGAGAGAGAGAGAGAGAGAGAGACTGGGAAAGAAAGGTAGCAAGAAAAAAATGAAAAAAGAAATAAAAAAGCCAAACAAATTTTCTATTGTCTCTATTACATATGTATTTGTTACATGTATTTTCTACAACATCTCTGGTTAGGAGTGGAAGGAAAACCATTAGATTCTCAAACAGAAAATGAGTATTCAAAATAATATCAATAATTTATATATTTGATCCAGATAAAATATGCAAATCAAAAGTCTATTATTAGCCAGGGTTGTCTAGGAACATAATTGATAAAATGAATTTATATATATTAAAAAAGAATTTTTTAGAGGTGTTTATAGAATGTATTCTGGCTATTCATCAATGTCTGTCTCCTGATGGGATGGCTAAGAATCTAGCAGGTATTCAGTCCATGAGGTAGATCTCTCAGCTTTTATTCAGTTTACATAGGAATCCTAAAGGAGTATGCTCAAATATTAATAAGGAAACTCCTTAGTAGCAGAATAGATGAACTTGCCACCAGTGTGTGGGCAATCAAGATAAAAGCAGAAACTTCTTCCTTCCAATCTATTTATGTGGAAGGTGTGTCCCAGATTTAGGGTGGGTCTCTATCTCAAATGATCTGTCTTAGTTAGGGTTTATATTCCTGTGTAGCATCACTACAGCCACAAGAACTCTTATACAGATGAACTTTTAATTGGGATGACTTAACATTTTCAGAAGTTTGCTCCATTATCATCATGGTGTAACATGGTGGCATGCAGGCAGGCATTATGTTGGTGCAAGAGCTAAGAATACTTATCTCTTGACTCACAGCCAACAGGAAGTGTTCTGAGACATTGGGCAGTATCTGGAGCATATATGAGACCTCAAAGCCCACCTTCACAATGACACAACTTCTTCCAACAAGACAACTTCCACTTCAAGGCTGTACTTCCTAATAGTGACACTTCCTTTGGGGGACATTTTCCTTGAAACCACCATATGACCCAATTAAAATCCTTCACAAGTGTGCCCAGTGGCTTGGATTTTTAAGGGAATTAACTAAGGTTAATTTTAGGTATAGTCAAATTGACAACCAAGATTAGCCAGCATGCTTTTCAAGTACTTTGTCCACTATTACTACCACATTGAGTGAATCCAGTCTTTTCACCATTTTATTCATGAGCACAGAACACATGAAATTCTAGAGTAGAGGAACTAGAGAGGTATGACTCTGAGACACTGAGTTAGAATAAGAGTCAGGAGGAAAAAAAATAGATCCTTTGTTGGGGGAAGCAAGAAGACTTAATTCAACGTGGCTGCCAGAGATTCTGAGGGTGCAGGTACAATATGTGATATATGAGGGAGATGAAAAGAGAGAGGAGAGAGGACAGTTAATACTCACTGATAAAGGGCAGTAATTGAAAATGACAGCAAGTTTATTCATTGTGTATACAGTTCTAGACAATATTAGCTACATGTATCAGAAAGACTCATTTAGGAAGAATTCTTTCCCTTGATTTAGACATTTTGTTGGCTTCCTACATTCTTATAAGGAAATTATTATTATTTTTAAGTTGGCTACTAACATAGGAATTGGCTCGTTCCCAATTTCCAAAGTCTGTATTCTAGCACTTCTTGCTATCCTTATAAACAATAAGTATGTATTATCTCAAATTCTTCATTCAATGTGCTTTCTCTGCCTGGAACTTTCCCAAGTCCTTTCCTAACTGATACTTGTTCTCTTGTTTCTTAACTGAAATACGTTTCTTCTAAAGGCTGTTGACTGATCTTTATATATTAATTAGTGTTCTCCATCATTTCTTTTCATTTATGCATGCTTTTTTTCTGGCACTTTCTATTATCAATAGTTGTACTTTCTTTATTTTATTTTTTTTGTGTTAATTTTCCCTACGTCTTTCGCTCTAACTTGATTTGAACCTCCAAAGGCAGAAATTATACACTCCTACCTTTCTCTGTGTATCCTCTATTTTAAGATTTCAACTACATCTTTGGAGTTGTTCAATGGTGAATGTATGCCACCATCTTAGGTAAAAGTCAATCACTTTCTATTTAATGTTTCATGGTGTGTGTGTGTGTGTGTGTGTGTGTGTGTGTGTGTGTGTGTGTGCGCGTGCGCGCGCACAGATGCCAGAAAAGACATGTCCCACTGTACCATTCACTTTCTATCATATTCCCTTTAGAAAGAGTTTCTCATTGAACCTGGTGCTATATTGGCAGTTAGTGCATCTAAGCAAATTTTCTGTCTTCACTTCTCACAGTGCTGGGGTGACAGATGTGTGTATCCAGATCTAGCATTTTAAGTGGGTGCTGGGGATTCAAACTTTAATCCTTCTGCTTATACAACAAGCATCTTACCCCATGAACTATCTCTCTATCCTCCTCTTTCATCATATGTATTACATTGTTCTTGGCTCACTTAATCCTTTGTATGCCTCCCTCATTAGACTATGAGCTTTTCAGCACTGACTTTTGTAGTCCTTGTGATCAGTACATAGTTAGGGCCAAATCCTTGTTATTTGTTGTGATAGCTGAACTCTGGAATTTGAGGGATTTTATTGCTTAATAAAGGTTAAACAGTCTATCAGAGTTCACATTTTTTCCCCTCACCATCAGTCAGTGTCTGATGTTTTCATGAGAAATCTGAATGAACTTGGCTTGAAAGAAGAGGAGGAACACTTGGGATTCCAATAACCAGCATGTGCAATAGAGAGGGAGTGTCACTCAGGAGATTGTCATTCTAAGTAAACTGTTGGTTAGTCTCTGCAGTGGCTCATGGGAGACTGTGGTTTATAAACTGGGGCAGAAACAAGTTATCTGGCAGAATAATCTGCTGGTTTCCTGATAAAGATTTTTCTTCATTTTCTGCTGTCTAAGTTGCATATTCTGGGGTTACCATCCAGGCAAGTTTGCATAAGAATTAATTAGTCCATTTTTTCTTCCTACTTTGTGAATGTTTTATTTCTTACTTGTCTTTTTTGGTCAGGCTGGTATAATGGATAATGGATATAATGGATAGAGAGCTTTCTCTAAAAAAAAAAAAAAAAAAAAAAGTTTGTTCCCAGGATATATACTGGAGAAACAAGCAGAATCTCAGAAAAATGTTAAGCAGAGATATTTTTTGTTGCATTGTTTCTTAAACTAGCAATCTGGAAAGACAGTAGATGTTCTTTTTTTTTTTCTTTTTCAAATTGCTTTTACTGAACAGTTAAAGTATTAGTTATATAGTCTATTTTTACAGAAAGGATCAAGAGTCAGACTGATAAAGACAAGCATTGAACAAGGAACATTATTAGTAAAAACATACTGGGATCTAGACATGAAACCTCAGTGCCAATGATATAGATCTAGTTATCAAATAGCCTTTAATTAACAGTCACATAGATTTCCCAATTTGAATTGTATTAGAAACTTAGCATCTGTGCTAGGAACCAAATGTTCTCCTGGAAAAGAGAGGAAATATGTGTACAAAGACTAGCTTTTAGTTATATCCCAGGGTTCAATTTTAACAAAATGAAAGCATCATAATTCTGTCATATTTCTGCTCCCATGAATAGATACATCACACCTCTTTAATGGTAGATTCACTCATGCAGCATCAGCATGGGATTTGGTTGATATTTGCGGGAAAAATCACTTTAGTTTGACTTTGTACATTCATTTTGAGACTTTTTTCATTAGTAAAAGTGAAATAAACAATATGGAGACCTACCACACATGGTCTTATACTGCACCAGTGAAATAAATAATGTGGGAACCTAATATGCATGGCCTTCTACCATACCAAGTACACTTAGTTTTTAAAGTAGCATAGCAGCTTTTGACTATAGTTTTCACTTCTTATATAAATTTTTCTTTAGGATTGCCTTGTGGGGTGTCAGGAAATACCTGAGATTAAAACCTCATTTTCAACATTCTATCACTCTCTTAACAAATGGGCTCTTTTCCAACAGATAGCCTAGAATGTGAACTATATTAAAAATAATAGTTATAACAAATTACAGTTTACATGGCATTCATTTGGCTGACAATACAGTTTTTGAAAACATACTGTTTGTGATATTTAGGTTATGTCAAAATATACTTATTAAATATGAATTCTTCATTTGTTTTAACATTATGAACAAATATCCATAAAATAAAGAATTGTTACCAAAATTAGCATTGGAATTATTTTGTCTTCTTAAAACTCAAAGTCTGTTAGCAAGAAATCCATAAAGTTGTGTAAATAATCAATTCTACAATGATTCCACTGATGAAAAAAATAAATACAATGTAGAAACAAATAGCTTTGTAATAAGATAGAAAAAATTTTGCCTGTTGTCAAATAAGTAATCAGCACTATTCATCTTGTACACTCTCCTGTGGGATCTAATAAATGATGCTCTTAGCAGTCAGTAATGCGTTCTTCAGAAGAATGGCCACGGTCATGGGTCCCACACCTCCTGGGACTGGAGTGATGAAGCTGGCCTTCTTCTTCACATCTGAGGAGACAAAACATTTCTTTATTTTAAATGTATCTAAGAATATAATCTTTTAAGTACACTGTATATTTTCTTCACTACACACAAAATTTTATAAACCTCCAATCATTTATAAGATAAAGTAGGGTACAATGATAAACACACACACATACACATTTATTCTATGTTCTGTATGGTAGACACAATCTTCTTGCTTCAGCTTTATCTGAACAAAAACAATAAGCTACGATCAATAGAATTACCTGCCATTCTTGTTATAACTTGTAGAAAAAGTTAGGCTTATAGAAAGGAAGCTGGACTAACATTACTTACACAACTACAGGCAGTCATGATGTGGCCCTGGGGTAGGAGCCCATTAATCTGACTTAACTTACGTGCCATATGCCAGGAGTCACAGGACCAGATCCGAAGGTCTTAAGTATACATATATATGTATTTTTCTTTTTTATTATGAATAAAGTCATATTTTTTAATCTGTGTACATCCTTGTCCAATCTTCCTTCCCCCTCCCACCCCTTCCAGTCACTTCTCCACATCTCTTTATCTCCTCCCCAGCAAGGGCAGGAGGTCCCAAGGTCCCCAAATGGCTTAATTCAGTATCCACTACTGGCAGATCCACTTTCCTCACCCAAGCATCAAGACTGAGTCAAGTGTTCCTCTAGAGGGAGTGAGATCCAAGGTGTCAGTCTTTCAGATCCCAAGCTGTTCAGTGTTTGTGGTTTGCAGCTTTGCTTTTTTCTTTTTTTTTTTTTTTTTCTTTTTTTAAGAGTTCACTAATGAGTGAGTACATCCCCTGCTTATCTTTCTGGGTTTGTGATATCTTGCTCAGGATATTCTCCAAATCTATCCATTTACCTGCAAATTTTAGGATATCATTTTTTCTTACTGCTGAGTAGTACTCCATTGTGTAGATGTATCACAGTTTATTAATCCATTCTTCAGTTGAGAGGCATCTAGGTTGTTTCCAGTTTCTTGCTATTACAAATAATGCTGCTATGAACATAGTGGAGCTAATGCCTTTGGAGTGCAAATGTGCCTCCTTAGGGTATACACCCAGAAGTGGTATTGCTGGATTCTTGGGGAGATTGATTCCCAGTTTTCTGAGAAATTGCCATACTGCATTCCAGAGTGGTTGAACAAGCATACACTTCCACCAACAATGGAGAAGTGTTCCCCTTGCTCAGCAACCTCTCCAGCATAGGCTGTCATCTGTGCTTTTATCTTAGCCAATCTGACAGGTGTAAGGTGGTCTCTCAAAGTTGTTTTGATTTGCATTTCTCTGATAGCTAAAGATGTTGAGCACTTTTTCAAGTGCCTTTTAAGATGTTCTTAATAGAAACAAAAAAAGCTAAATTCATCCCATATGCATATAGAAACATTTTGTATCTTTTGAAAATTAATTTTAGTGATATGTTAGCAAATGGTAATGATTATGACAACATATTGTAGAAAAATGTTTATTGGAGAAAACAAGTCTATGAATACAAAGTCAAAGGTGATACTTGACAAAATGTAGCAGGCTTCCTTCTATGCAGGAATTAAAGGCAATAGCTCTATCTGTAGCATGGTGTGCATTATCTGTATTTTCCACAGTAATAGGTAGTACAAATTTGAAGAAGAAAAGAGGAAACAAAGAAGGAATTAGTAGAGAAAGAGTGGCAGTTTAAAGCACTCCTATTTCAGATATCCCTCTGCAGATGCTCAGACCTGAGCCTAGTTCTGTACACCTAAGATAAATCTGCATTGTTTACTAAACCGCTCTGCTGTGAGTCAAAGGAAAATTCTCTTTTATTGAGGATCTTCTGGAAGGTTAATTCCATTATCAAATAAGATCAACATATTTCATTATTATGACTTTGTGCTTAGGTTAGACTTCTGTGGGCTATTTATTTTTATTGCTAGCATTAGAAATTGGATTGGAGAACTAAGTGAGGAAAAATGCAACTTATATATTATAACTATTTTTGAAGTATATGGGGCTATATGAGGCAACTAGGAAGATAGTTAAAAATCCTGAAATTCAGGAATTATAATCAGTTCTAAGTAGTTCTGACCAACTGAATTTAAAAAGTTTTCTCTCTCAGTTCCAGTTATTTATTGGAGAAATTACTGCTTCCACAAATGTTGCCTCACACTATCAATGAAGTAAAAAGAAGTCCCTGCAGTAGGTTTCTAATCTTGTTTTCTACCTATAGATGAGAGAATAAATCTAAAAATGAACACACAAGATAGTTATCACATTTTTGCTGTTATTCCTTTTAGAAAATATGTAGTTTTGCCTCATAGCTAGTTAAACAAAGACTGAGAATGTGTAATTTACTATAAAAGGAAACAAAAAGTTATATGTCTAATTTCTCATTTTTAAAGATAAAAATAATGATAATAGTTTTAATAAAATAAAATAAAATAAATACAACAAGAGCAAAACAAGCTTTCTTGGTCTAAATGCTAACGATAGCAAACTATCCTCTGACATGTTTTCTAAGCTATGAAAAATAATGTTCAATTTTTTTGATGTTTAAAAATAAAGGATATGCTACCAAGGTGGTCTCCAAGTAACCAAGTAACAGATGATGTTTATAAAGACTCAGTATTATAAAAGATAGAGAACACCCCTCTCCAAGTACACCAATGTCTGGTACAAGCTGGCAGCTATTTATAATTTATGACTAGTGGAAATATTTGTGACTTGTAATAACACTGTGGTGGAAGAACAGAAAAATAACAGGCTGCAAGATTTTCAGTTTAAAAAAAGTACACAAAAGGAAAGAATTTCCTATCTTAGAAATTCTAGCAAGAGTAAAGAAGGGCGAGCTACCCTACTGTGGGGTCCATGCTGGAGCCCACTGTCTACCTTGTATATAGATAGGATAACTATCTAAAATAAACCAACTTCCTCATTTTTCCTGAAATTG
The DNA here is from genome assembly GCA_004025045.1 of Sigmodon hispidus. NCBI lineage: Eukaryota > Metazoa > Chordata > Mammalia > Rodentia > Cricetidae > Sigmodon > Sigmodon hispidus. The sequence goes on along the minus strand of PVIH01022251.1, from coordinate 16,748 downwards.
TTTATTAATATTTTTATCTCAAGAAAACAAATAACAACAAAAATGAAAGCAAAAACAAACAAACCAAGAGTCAAATGGAAAAGGACTAAAGAAAACAATTCCTGTTAGAAATAAAACACATTTAAAAAAATAATTAAAAGTGATTTGTCATTTAGAAATGTGCTTTTCACTCATAGACCCAGTTTTTTATGATCCTCAGACAGAGGAAACTATTTCTTAGTTTTATTCAAAAGGATCCTCCTGGCTCAGTGTGGCTGCATTCCAAGGCTGGATGAAAACAGACAGGGATTAGTTTTGGAATGCTGGATTCAAGCAGTTTGCAGCTCTGGGTGCTGAGAGGCAGCAGGTGACAAGAAAAATAGAAAGTGAGCATTCAGAACCAGAGTCTACAGGAAAGCAAACATCTGGACTCGGTAAATATTTCTGTGCTTTCCTCTGCGTTTTCTAACATATTGAAATCATGGCCCAGAATACTAAATCAGACGAGGTTACCAGATATTTTAACTCAAAGAAGACTACCTCTGGGTTAAAACAAAGCGAATTAAAAGCATCCCAAATAAATAAAATTCAGATCCAGAGATCACCGAGGTTATTGGTCCAGGTATCATAGTTAAATTTAAACTACTGACACCCCTATTCCCCCAAAAACCAAACATGCAGTGGTTTTTCTACTCAAAATAGAATAATACTTTGTATGTGTTTTTTAACTTGAAAAATCATAAATAATAGGTTCTATATTAAACAGTTTCCTATAAATAGACTATCTGAAAATATGAATTAGAGATTCCTAAGATTCAAGATACTATATCCTTTGTAAGGTGAATGAACCTCGAGGTAAAGACTTGTATTTGCTTTGACCAAATTGAAAGTAAGATCATCAACTTTTTTTCTTTTCTTAAATCCAGAAGCTGTTACTAAAACTTGTGAAGAAATACAAGTTTTCTGATGGGCTAGAGAGATGATGCAGAGGTTAAATCCCTGCTGCTGTAGAGGACCCCAGTTTGTTTCTGAGCCTGTCATGGTGGCTTACCAACCTCTTGTAACTTCAGTTTTTGGAGATCCACCATCTTTTTCTGCCTCCATGAGCACCATGTTTGCATACGATAAATACATATAGACAGACACTCAACACATATTCAGAAAATAAAAATAAATACATCTTTCAAAATCAATTTGAGCTGGGTAACTTTCATTTCATGAATTTCAGACATATTAGAAAACCCAAGTTTTGTACACTATACAGAACTGGTATTATGGTGGAGAAAAAAGTCACTACAGAAGAATAGATTGTAGTCTGAGGTTTTTCTGTCCCATCCAGGCTCGTGGAACAAAAATTTTTCCCACCCGCACTCCTGCAGCCACTTATCAAATGATTATTCAGTGGCTTATATTAATTACAAACTTTTGGCCTATGGCTCAGGCTCATTACCTTATGAGTTAACTCATTTCTATTCATCTATTGTACATGCTCCATGGATCTTGCTTTCTGGGCAGCAACTAGCAGCTCTCTCTGACTCCATCCTTCTCCTTTATCTCTGCTTTGATTTCCCACCTGCCCCTAATCTGCCATGCCATAGGCCCAAACAATTTCTTATTAACAAATGGACAATAAACCAAATTCACATCATACAGAAAGACATCCCACATTAATAGATAGTACAAAAATGTATCAGCACATTCATGGTTAGTTAATTTTAAACAAATATTCAATCATTATTCAGTGAACAAAAATATTTTTTTCAAGAGGACCTAAAACAATTCAAAATTAGTTCCCATTAAAATGAATCATTTGTGTACATAATTATATGGTAAACTCTATACCTAATATAAAAATTGACTTAAAATGGATCATAGGTTTGAAGTTCAACCCAAACACTATCTCCAGAAGATGACATGAGAAAAGTTATGTGACTTGAATTATACAAAATTTATTAGCTATTCAATCTGTGCTGCTTAGTGTCTTGTCACATGACACAAACTAGTGTCACATGGGGAAGAGGAAGTTGCAAATGAAAAAATGTCTCCATAGAGTGGCTTGTAGGCAGGTCTGTGGACATTTTCTTAACTGGGATGGTTAGATGGTTCTGGTAATATTCCTGAAAACTGGTGCTGGTAAGTATAAGAAAGCTAGGTGAATGTGAGCCTGGGAAATATCCAGTAAGCAGCATTTCTCTGTGGCCTTTGCTTCCATTCTGCCCAGGTTGTGCCTTGAGTACCTGTCTTGACTTTACTTCATAATGGACTGTGAGCTGTGACACAAAACAATTTCTTCACTTTCCAAATTGCTTTAAGTTAAAATGTTTATCAAATCATCATAAAATAAATTAGGAAGTATCAAAATCATAATTCATATGATAAAAATTGATAATGATGGCATTAGAATCTTCTGTTCAAAATATTTTGTGAAATAATAGAAACAAAAGCTACAGCCTGGGAGAAATTATTTCTACATTACTTTTCTAATAGAAACTATGTAAAAATACCCTAAATCAATGAAATAACAAACATCCCAAGTCAAGTCATTAGAAGATTTGAGCGAACACTTAATATTAGCACCTGCCATGCGAAAATTTCTTGGCAACATTAGTTATCAGTAAAATACAAATTAAAACCATAATGAGATGTGGTGATATATAGTTAATACAATTAATCTGGAATATCAGAGTCATCTACAGAGACAAGCCAGGTCCTGTGTGGTGATCCACACCTTTAATCCTAGTTTTAGGAATGTGGAAAGAGGAAGTTAAGAGAGCTGGACAGAGGAGGGAAGAAGGTTTTTCAGCTTTCCTAGACACTTACCTTCCCTTTTGGCTGAATACTCAGAGGCATTAGATTTTGCAGATTTCTTGAGACAGGCCTGTGGAGTTGGCTGGGTGAGAATTGGCTGTGGTTTGTTTCTCTATCACCCTGATATTGTAGCTTTCCCCCAATATCTGGCTCCAGGTTTTCATTATATACTAATTAGAGTTTGTACAATAATGAGATGTGACTATACATTTACAAATAGTTTCAAAGTTTTACCATGTTTACAGGACTGTGAAGCAGCTGGATCTCACACCTAGATAGAAAAAACAGAACTATAAAATCACACAGAAAATGGATGTATGATTTAGAGAAATATCCTCTTGTGTTTGAACTCTTAGCTCTTTTCTGGGTGGTAATGTTTTGTGGGGCATGGTTGGCTGGTAGAGGTGGATCATTGATTGTGGTCCTTTGTTAGATATCACTTAGTCCTGATTCTGGTCCTGTTCTTTCTCTTATCTCCCCAGAGGTGAACATACCTTGTCACACACCACTCTGATGCCTGTGTTGCCCACCCTATCTTTTCTTCCCCACGATGAGGAACTGTATCTCCTGAAGTTGTAAGCCAAAACAAATCTTGCCTCTTTTAAATTGTGTCTGTAGTTTATTGCAGTAGCAAGAAATGTGACCAATAGAGATACCTTTTAAAGATAAATATATATCTGCTGTCTGATCCAGTCACTGCACTAAAAGTATCTACCCAAGTTAAATGAAATTATGTGTTCATATGAATTCACTCATGGATGTCCACTGAAGTTTATTAGAAAAAAGCACTAAACTACAACTAATGTTCATCAATAAGTGGATAGAACAATTCCATATGTTTAATAGTTATAACAACATGAGTTAGGCTCCCAGTGATTATATTTCACTCTAGAAGCCAGATAATCAAGAATGTGATCCTCATTTAATTCTAGAAAGTACAAAAACTACAGAATATTACAGAAGAAATATTTCAGGGATTATGGATGTACTCATTATCTTGATAGTGATTATATACAATTTATAGATATAAAAATGCAAATGTATATGCTAAAAGAGCTTATTTTATACTTGGAACCTTATTATTTATTGTATGACCATTAAATATTAATAAATATGCTAAAGCTTGTATCACTCCTAAAGCAGTATCATTTATACTTATTCAGTGGTTTTTCTTTTTATAGTGTAGAGGGTTGTTTTGTTTTATTTTTATTTTTGTCTCTTTTTCTATGGTTGAATGACCTCAGTCCCCTGGGTGGGAGATGAATATGGGCAAAGGAAATATCTATATCCATTAAAATGTTATAATGAGACTCATAATTTTATACTCATGGGAATTTTTTTTTAAAAGACTGGTTTTTACTCTAGCTTGGAAAGGCACACTTCTCTTATGGGTTAGAAATGAGCCATGAGAAAAGCAGCTATGAAATGAATTGTGCTGGCTCCTATTCAGGAGGCTCACCTTCACACTACATATAGTTTTACTTTCCTACCACAATATTCCATATAAAAAAAGCAGCATTGAGCCAGGTGGTGGTGGCACATGCCTTCAATTTCAGAGCTTGGGAGGCAGAAGCAGGCAGATCTCAGTAACTTCCAGGCCTGCCTGGTCTACAGAGTTAGATTTAGGACAGTCAAGGTTACACAAAGAAACCCTGTCTCAAAAAACAAAATGGAAAAAATTGAATGCTACTAGAATGAGAACCAGACATGGCTAGAGCCAGCATTAGGTTGAACACACATAAGCCCAGGGGTAGTCACTGACTTTTTATATGTTATGCTGACATTGAACATGCCAAGGATTTTTCATCTTGCTAATGTCTTCAGATACAACAAACCCTTGTGCTATATGTACTACTATGAGACCTTGGAAGCCTATAACATTTTTAAAGGTGCTTATCATTTTTCTGGGATTCATTCAGATAAAAAGAAAAGTCTCATGAATTTTGTACTTTTTAATGTGACTACAACCTGGATTATTTCCTTCTTCCACTGTAGAACTCCATTCTTTGAGTGAAAGGGTAGTGACTTACTACGTTCTATTTAGTTGTTTTACTTTCATTGAAATGTTCCTCCCATTCTCTCTTCAGCCTAGAGAAGGTCTACATATGCTCTCTGTTCTAGGAAACTCTGGCTGCCTAAATATCTCTGCAAAGCTATTATTTATACCTGGGTCTGAGCTGATGGATACTCTAAAGTCATATGCAAAGCATTTAAATTTTATGTGTATTTCTCCCACAATTTCTGCCTTTAGAAATCAATTGCAGGTGGTACAATCTATTTTCCCCCTTAGGAATCTATTTTTCCCCATCATCTTAGATGTAGCACACACACAGACCAAAGAAACAGTTCCACACAAACCCAGGTGGGTGAGCCAGGGAGTTTATTGGGGTGATTTACAGTAGCAGTGGTCACTTACGCAGCTGAAAGTGGTTGAAAAGCACCTCCAGCATGGGTGACAGCAGTCAAAGATGTGTCACTGATGTGCCCTACATAACTTGCAGGTAGCTCCACCAAAGAGTTCTCTTCTCCTCCCTGCAGTGACTGCTTATTTAACTCCAGGGAGGAGGCCTCCTGAGTTTTGTGACTTTTGTTAGACTCTGGCTCCCTTTTGCATTGTTGAGAAAAATAGTAACTCAAATATTACTATACCAGCACTTCTTTTTTTGTGTGTGCTTTTGGCAGGTTGTAGCTTTTGTTTGAATTAGAACCCTAACATAACCTTCTTAAATACATTTAAACTGCCAGTTAATTAAACACACAAAGAAACCACTGTGCACATATATCAATAGAAGTGACAATCACAGAAACAACTTCAAGCACAGAGAACTCTCCTGACTCATGTTGCTGCCTTGCCAGTAGGAACTATGAGTTGTCTTCTGTTGAAAATGGACTCCAGTTTATCATAACCACAGAGACTTTTTTTCAAAGAGTATGTCTTAAGTTGCAAAGAAACGCAACATGAATATTTATGATTTGCTAAGATTTAGCTGCTAAATGCTCTACATAATTTCTTTATTTAAGATTTATAACAGTGCTAGGATATTTTAATTATTGCTTTCCATTGTTACATTGCAAATGAGAAAACTGAGGACCATTGAGGTGAATAAGATGCCTAGGGACATACAGCTTGCCTGCCAGTTGAAGAATGGAAATGTAATATAAGACAGCTTGATGAAAGTGCTGCTGTTTTCTATTACTGTGCTAAATTTCTTTTGAGGTCAAATGGAACAAATGAAGCTAAAGCTTCGAAGAATTGTGCTTCCATTTTGACACTTGTTTATCTGTATTCTGGATTTTGTGTTTTCTCAAAGGATACTCTACTATATGATTAATAGTATATTTTCAATGTGCATTCAAAGAAAAAAATAAATGCTGTCTTTAAATCAATAAATGTTTTGAATATGGCCAAAATGGTATTTTAGGAAAATATAGCTTTTGGAAGAAATCTGGTAATGGAATCTTACTTTTATAAGGATATATGCAAAAACTGCTGCAAATAGCTATACAAAGAATATAGGCTGAACATATATATCTATCACAAAAGTAAGATACAGAAGTAAGATATATCACAAAAATAAGATATATCACAAAAGTAAGATACATATATATTTTGAGAATATATATATGAATATATATATATGTATATATATATAATTTTTTGAGACGAACTATCATGTAGCCCAAGCTGGTCTGGTTTTTAACTTGCTATGGTTAATTGGTTAATTCCTAACTTTCCTATTGCCATCTTCCAGGTGTTGGGATTGAAGACATGCATCATCAGATCAGGCTGCATTTTTGCATTATTATAGTGAGCATAAGTCTACTTTCAAGGCTCTTGAACACAACATGAGACTTGTTGATAGTGGCCATTCCATATAATCGTCTGTCCTAATTTGCATACATATGATGACTCATATAAGTCAGTTTATCTTTATTCAAGGCAGAACAGGAACATATTAAATTATATTTATTCTCAGATGCCATACTCTTGGGAACTTCAATCTGTTTTACATGCCGCCTTACTTAACTTAAATAGTTTGAATATTTAACTCTCCCAGGCAAGCCCAAGATGAGGCATTCATTTCTACATATAGATTTTTCCTACCATAAGAAGACTGGAGAACTACACTTTTTACCCTTGACATTATGCTCATCAAACAGCATTTGGCTAGCATTGTTGCTCAGATTGCGTATTTTTAAATTTTAGTGTGTGTGTGTGTGTGTGTGTGTGTGTGTGTGTGTGTGTGTACTAACTCTCAGTCTTCTAACTCTGAACTAATTGTTATATTCAAATTAATGCCTTGGTAAGTTAACTGCCATAACTAATTTATCTGTGACCTGATTCTTGCATATTTAGTCTCTAATGTCCTCTATGTCAGAAGCCAATCTATTTTTTGTCAATTAATTTGTTTTAACTGCATTTTCTCTCATATTATGTGCATAGGAACAACTCAGGAGATTTAAGGATAATTAAGACTCACTTATGCTCTAGCACAAGAGTGGCAAGAATATGGTATGTACTATATTATACATGTGGCATAGGCCATATTTTTCCTCTCTTTCTTTCTCATCAAGAGCTGTAGCCACCAGCTATCAATGAATGCATAGATCCATTCATCTCACCACCCACCCACCCATGTGTATTCTTTTTTCATCAAGTACATATCAAACTCTGTCATGTGTCAGACAGTGATCTAGGCATTGGATAAAATAAAGTAGCACCGAACTTGAGTTTTAAAAAGGAAACAAAACAATGTATATGAGAAACCACCATACTGCACTCCAGAGTGGCTGATGTTGGGGTGAGGAACACAGATCTTCCAGGAGTGGATGCTGAACTAAGCCACATTGGGATTTTGGGACCTCCTGCCCTTGCTGGGGAGGAGATAAAGTGATGTGGAGAAGAGAGAGTGACTGGAAGGGGTGGGAGGGGGAAGGGAGCTTGAACAAGAATATACACGAATAAAAAATATGACCTTATTCATAATAAAGAAAAAAAACAATGTATATAATCCATTGCTGCCTCTAAAGCAATAGTTAGTGGCTGGAAAATATTGAAACTGAATAAGAGTCATAGAATCTGGAATGGGTTGTAAAGTTTTCATTCATATTATTCAGCATTGAGTTGCAATAATGTTTTAAGTACGTGTACAATGAAGCAGCCTGTTCAGCACACATAACCATTATGCAAGGTCATAACACAGGAAATGAACTTCATATAACAGGAAATGACAAATGCCTAAAAGAGCACAGAGTCAAAAGGTAGGCTAGCTGGATTTGAATGGAGACTTGTTTCTGTCTGAATTGTAAGGCCCCTCCCCAGTTCATCAGCATGTCATTACCTCAGTTGCATGCCCTTCTTGCTCTTTAGGCAATTAATCAGAGAAACAGTTTTTCCTCCTTGCCAACAGACTGGAAATGCCCAGTTCCATCTGTCAACGACTGTTTTCCCTGCTATAATAGTTCCTCCCTGCTTTTTTATTGGGTCTTAAAATGCTACATATTTTGCAACTGAGAATGATGGCGCCAACATATGGTTTCAATTGAATGATTCTAATGTATCAGTATGAACAAAGAAGGAAAATAAAAGCTCAAACAACTTCTTTATTTTTGTAAATATCTTTTAATAAAAATCTACAATGTGAAAAGTCTGGTATTAAGTTGAGACAAATTTATATTTGCTTACTTTTACCTTCTCTGTTCATTATGTCTAAATGTCAGAAATAGTCAAACACAGCTTTCATTCAGTTGTTTTTATGGATCCTGAAGTTTGAGGAACTATTTACAGAATTCAGACTATAGCTTTCCTTGTCTACATATGGCCTTGTGGTGGGTCAGAAGCTGCCAGCTTCATTTAGATCTTTATCCCTGAATGACTGTTAGGATTTAACACACTATTCCCTTTCACTGAAAGATTCTTACATCTACAAAGTCTTGCCTTTGGCTTGGGAGGGAAAAAATTTTAATTAGATTGTGCTTATCCTCACTCAAAGTAGTTTGGTGAAACCTGATGTGGTATGTCAGAAGCAATGACTAAAATATGTTATGGAAGAATTCTAACTCTTCAAGAAAATTTGCCTCAGAGTAGAGGAGCTTCAAGTATAGCAACTGCTGCCATAGCATTCAGTAATCATAGTTCTTTTGTATATATTATGTATTTGTGTTTTTGTAATAGATATTTTGAGTTAGATACTATCAGTAGTATTTCAATATACAGGTGTGTGGTTCTAATTTTAAGGATGCTTTGGCTTGCTTTCACCCAGACAGTTAATATCAACACAGACCACCTATTCACATAACAATGTCTTGCTTCATTTTGAGATTGGATTCTATGAAATCAATTTTTTGTTTTTCCTTAGCTGTCACACTCAACAACATGTTCATAGACATTTTGGGTTAGTTAGTACTTTAGATATTAGATTTAGTTATTAACCAAGTAGGTTTTATTTTGACATATTTTCTTTGTAGATTATCTTGTTCTTACATTCTTCAGTATCCTACTGAGTTCATCCTCTCACATTTGATAATGGATGATCTATTACTTCTATTTCAGTGATGATAAGACCATCTAAATTGTACACTTCTTTACTTTCTTGTGTACAAATCTAAAAACAAAGAAGTCCAAGATTATGGATCTACAAGGTAGAAATTTCCAGAATTCTGATAAACCACTGGAAGAAAGCAAGGAGAAAGTAGGTCCTCCTGAGACTGAGCTATGAATAGTATATAAATTCATCAGTGTAATTGAGGCATGGGGTATATTGTTGCTATTATATTATATTATTAAAAATTATTAGAGTATGACAATGGTATATAATGAGCATCATTAAGATATTTTTATATTATAATGTACTCATTGGCAAACTTATTTTATAATGAGTCAAATAGTAACTATTTAGATTTTAAAGAGTCAAGAGATAAAACTAATGATATAATGGATACTTATAACAACAGAGGAAAAAAGTTTCTAAATATTAGTGATTAAATTAAATATGCAGTAATAATATGTTATAATGTAAAATATAACATGTAATGATATACTCTTTGCCATATAGATTTACTAAAGAGAAAAAGAAAATGAAATATAATACTACATAATTTTAGTTTAAAAGTAGAGTTTATAGTCAATAAAATCAGTTACAAATTTTTTTCTACTAGTGATCACATGGTTCAATTTTGATGTTATGTATCAAAACATTTTATCATTGACAATTTCTCTTCATATACAATTTTTGCTGAATGTTAGTTTTAATCCATGTTTGAATGATTTTATGGAATATGTTCACTGCTTACAAGAATGTTCAAAATTTAGTTAGATTCATATCTTTTAAGTAAAAAAAAACCCTATAATTCTTCTTTCTTTATATATATTTATGATAGAGGACAACCTACAAGAGTTGGTTACTTCCTTCGACTGTACTGCTGTATTAGTTCCAGAATTTCTCTCAAGGTGTCAGGCATAGTAGTAGTGTCTTTACCCACTGAACTTTATACTTAGTTCTCCCAGAATTTTCCCCAGTTCACTGCTTTTTATAATAATATTATATTGCTCTGAACTGTGCAACCCCTGTGGTGTCCAGGGCAGAGTGAGAGTCAAACATCTTCAGACTGTAAGGAGCCTAGGTTCAGAGCTGAGTGGTAGAGCAGAGTGAGAGATGGTCATCTTTGGACAGCTCAGAAGATCCGGTGGCCTGTACAGAGTAAAAACTTGTGCAGACTCTGTTTCTAGAGCAGACAGGAGACACATAATCCCTGTAGCCACAAATGACTAAGATTCCACTAAGACCCGACTATGAGTGAGCCAAGGAAGCAATGGGCAGATGCCAGTGCAAGAATACATATAACAATATAATGAATAACAAGGCAACATCAGAAGAACTTGATGGCACTATAACACCAAGACGAAGACAGAGTGATGAAGGGGAAACAGAAGGAAACAACAATGAAAACATCTTTATGAAGATTATAGAAGGCTTAAAAGAGGATATAAAAAATTCCCTTAAAGAAATAGGAGAAAATACAAATAAAAAATTGGAAGAGATGAACATATCCTTGAAAAAAAAAAAACAAGAAAGCAGAATTCAACAAATAAAAGAATCATTCCATGAACTAAAAATTGAAATAGGAACAATAAAGAAGGCACAAAATGAGGCAAAGGAGAAAACAGAGAATCTGAAGAAATGATCTGGAAATACAGAGACAAGCATAACCAATAGAATCCAAGAGATGGAAGAAAAGATCTCTGGAGTTGAAGACTCAATAGTGTAAATAGATAAATCACTCAAAGAAAACACTCACTAAAACCAAAAAAAAGTAACAAAAAATGTTCAGGAAATTTGGGACACCATGTAAAAACCAAATCTGAGAATAATAGGAATAGAAGGAGAAGAATACCAGCTCAAAGGCACAGACAATGTATTCAATAAAATTATAGAAGAAAATTTTGCCAATCTAAAGAAGAAAATGCCTATAAAGATACAAGAAGCTTACAGAACACCAAATAGATTAGACCTCCCCCCAAAAAATATCTGCTCACTACACAATAATTAAGCCACAAAATATACAGAACAGAGAAAAAATATTAAGAGCAGAAAGGAAAAGGGCCAACTTACCTATAATTGCAGACCCATCGGAATAACTCCAGACTATCCAATGGAAACAATGAAAGTAAGAAGGACCTGATCAGAAGTTATACAGACACTGAAAGAGCATGGCTACCAACCCAGACTACTATACCCAGCAAAATTATCCATCACCATAAGAGAACTAAGCAAGATATTTCATGATAAAGACAGATCGAAACAATACCTATCTGTAAATCCGGCACTATAGAAAGCAGTAGAGAAAAAACTCCAACCTATGAAACCCACATCCACCCATGAAACCATAGTCAATAGATACAAAAAAATGGGAATAGCTACTTGTATTGTATCAGACCACTATGACCTAAAGTTAGAAGTCAACAACAACAAAAATCACAGAAAGCCAATAAACTCATGGAAACTGAACATCTCTACATTGAACCACTTCTGGGTCAGGGAAGAAGTTAAGAAAGAAATTAAAGACTTTCTGGAATTTAATGAAAAATAATCTACAACATAACCAAACTTATGGGACATAGTGAAAGCAGTGTTAAGAGAAAAATTAATAGCACGAGATGCCTATATGAAAAACCATGGTAAATCTCACACAAGAGATCTAACAAGTCAGCTTTAGAGCAATTAGAAGCAAATTCAGGTAGAAGGAGTAGATGGCAGAAAATAATCAAACTTAGGGCTAAAATCAGTACAATAGAAAGAAAGAGAACAATGCAAAGAATCATTGAATCAGAGTTGGTCCTTGGAGAAAGTTAACAAGATAGAAAAACCCTTATCCAAACTACCAAAAGATAGAACATTCAAATTAACAGAATCATAAATGAAAAGGGAGACATAATGACAGACACCCAGGAGATCCAGAGAATTATCAGGTCATACTTTGAAAATGTATACTCACCTAAAATGGACACCCAAAAAGAAATGCACAGCTTTCTAGACAAGTACCAATTACCAAAATTAAATTAAGAATAGATTAAAGACCTAAGTATACCTATAACACCAAAGAAAATTGAAGCTATTATTAAAAGTCTCCAAAATAAAAAAAAACCCTGGACCAGATGGTTTTACTGCAAAATCTACCATACATTCAAAAAACTAATATCAATACTCAAGAAACTCTTCCATACAGTGGAAACTGAAGGAATGCTGTCAAACTCTTTATGAGGCCACAATAACCCTGATACCCAAGTCACTCAAAGGTGCAACTAAGAAAGAGAACTACAGACCAATCTCCCTCATGAACACTGATGCAGAAATACTCAATAAAATTCTGGCAAACAGATTACAACAACATATAAAAAAAGTTATCCACCACGATCAAGTAGGTTTCATTCCAGAAATACTGGGATGGCTCAACATAGGAAAAACTATAAATATCATTCATCATATAAACAAACAGAAGGAAAAAAAAACACATGATCATTTCCTTAGATGCTGAAAAATCTTTTGACAAAATCCAACACTCTTTTATGATAAAAGTCATGGAGAGATCAGGAATACAGAAAAATAGCTAAATGTAAGTAATGTGATTTACAAGAAACCGATGGCTAACATCAAATTAAGGTGATTTACAAGAAACCGATGGCTAACATCAAACTAAATGGAGGGAAACTCAAAACAATCCCACTAATCTTAGGAACTAGACAAGGCTCTCCCCTGTTCACTTATCTATTCAACATAATTCTTGAAGTTTTAGCCAAAGCAATAAGAGAATGAAAGGAGATTAAGGGGATAGAAATAGAAAAAGAGGAAGCAAAATTATCTTTATTTGCAGATGATATGATTGTATACATAAGTGATCCACAAAATTCTACCAGGAAAATTCTACAGCTGATAAACACCTTCAGCAATGTAGCAGGATACAAGATTAACTCAAAGAAATCAGTAGCCGTTCTATACGCTAAAGATAAAAGGGCTGAAAAAGAAGTTAGGGAAAAAACACCCTTTGTAATAGCTACAAATAGCATTAAATACCGTAGAGTAACTATAACCAGAGATGTAACTGATCTGTTTGACAGAAACTTTAAATCACTGAAGAAAGAAACTGAAGAGGATATCAGAAAATGGAAAGATATCCCATGTTCCTGGATAGGTAGGATCAACATAGTAAAAATGGTGATCTTACCAAAAGCAATATACAGATTCAATGCAATTCCCATCAAAATTACAACACAATTGTTTACAGACTTTGAAAGAACAATGCTCAGTTTCATTTGGAATATCAGAAAAGCTAGGATAGAAAAAACATTTTATCTCAACAAAAAAAACCTTAGGAGACATCACCATCCCTGACTCCAAATTATACTATGAGCTTCAGTAATATAAACCGCCTGGTAGTATCATAAAAACAGACTTGTGGATCAATAGAATAAATTGAAGACCTAGACCTTAACCCACACACCTATGAACACTTGATTTTTGACAAAGATGTCAAAAATATTCAATTAAAAATAGTATCTTCAACAAATTGTAGTGATATAACTTGATGGCAGTATGTAGAAAAATACAAATAGATCGAAGCCTATCACTCTGCACAAAACTCAAATCCAAGTGGATCAAAGACAGCAACATAAAACAAGCTATGCTGAACTTGATAGAAAAGTGGGAAATACCTTCCAACACATTGGCACAGGTGACCACATCTAAATATAACCCCAGTAGCATAGACACTAAGAAAAACAGTAAGTAGGACCTCCTGAAACTGAGAAGTTTCTGTAAAACCAAGGACACAGTCATTAAAACAAAACAACAGCCTACAGAATGGGAAAAGATTTTCATTAACCATACAAGTGACAGAGGTTTGATCTCTAAAATATGTAGAGAACTAAAGACACTAGAGCCTCAAACCCTAAATAACCCAATCAAAAAACTGGCTACAGAACTAAAAGGGGAATTCTCAGCCACAGAATAACAAATGGCTGAAAGGTACCTGGAAAAATGCTCAACATCTTTAGCCATTAGAGAAATGCAAATCAAAACAACTTGGAGATGCCACCTTACACCTTTTGGAATGGCTAAGATGATGACAGCCTATGCTGGAGAGGATGTGGAACAAGGAGAACACTCTTCCATTGTTTGTGGGAGTGTAAACTTGTTAAGCCATTCTGGAATGCAGTTTCTCAGAAAACTGGGAGTCACTCTCCCCAAGGATCCAGCAATATCTCTATTGGGCATATACCCTAAAGATGCACATTCACACCCTAAAAGCATTAGCTCAACTATGTTCATAGCAGCATTATTTGTAATAGCAAGAACCTGCAAACAACCTACATGCCCCTCAACTGAGGAATAGATTAGCAAACTGGTACATCTACACAATGGAGTAAGTGATATCCTAAAATTTGCAGGCAAATAGTTGTATTTGGAGAATGTCCTCCTGAGCAAGGTCTCACAAACTCAGAAGGATAAACAGGGGTTGTACTCACTTATTAGAGGACTTTAAGCAAAAACATTCTTTATTGAATGATAATCGCTGAATAAAGAGATTTAAAACACACACACACACACACACACACACACACACACACACACACACACACACACACCCACCAAAAAAAAAAAAACCAAACAAAACAAACAAAAAAACACTTCTGGTTTGACTGTAGAAGGATTGCTTAGCAGAAATTTGCAGTGGCCCCAGTTTGTCCACAGGCATTAGCTGTGATCTACTGTGCTTTCTTCATCTGTAGCTGAGCCTTACCTGGCTTGGGGAGTTTTAGATTTTATTTATTTATTTTTTTGTTTCATGTATTTTAGAGAAAAGAGAAGTTTTGTTACTGTATGGGTGTTTTGCCTTTTTATATAAAATTTAATACTGATTTACAAAAATCAATGAAGGAAAAAAAAAACCCATACCAGTCACATAGCTGTCAAGAAAAAAAAAAGGCCAAACCAAGAGGATATGAAGAAAAGACCCTGGTAAATGGGTAAACTGATACCAGCTGTTATAAAAAACAAGCAAACAAAAAGCAGTAGTGAGGTCAGGCTATGAGTAAAAGTAAAGTTGCTGTAATCCAGTTATCCTTCTAGCTTTCCATCCACACAAAGTTGAAATCAATACTATATCAGATACCTGCATTTATCATGTCTATCATAGGGCTATTCACAATAGCCAAGGCATGGACACAAGTTAAATGTTCATCCACAGATGAGTGAATATTGGAATTCATAAGAAAAACATGGAAGATGTGCATCATATTATGTTACAATTTTACCTAAGTGAATGCACATACACAGACACACACACAAACACACACACACACATACTCATAGCCTTTAGAAGGAGAACTTATTATTTACAACATGAATGAATATAGAGAGTATTAAGAACTTATGTCAGATATAGAAAATTTTTGTATTAACTGACCTATTCAGAGAATATTAACTGCTGACTACATCGAAAGAATGGTAGTTTCCAGGATCAGGGAGGGAAGAGAAGGTCACAACTTACAAAATTGCAGTTCCTTCATATGAGTTGGGTCTAACATACAACAAAATAAGGCAGTTAATACTTTTGCTATATTAAACTTTATTTTGGGATAGGTTTCACATATTCTTTTTTTTCCTTCTTTATTTTGTATTTATCAAGAAAAACAGTAAAATTAATTTAAAATGCTGATAAGTTAACAATAACTATGAAGAAGATAAAAATCATAAGTATGATTTATCAAGGGTGATAATGCAAATAAGATTACTACACATATATTTACTTTGTGTTCAGCTTTCCCTCTGAATTTTTCTTTTTCATCCCTGTATATCCTTATTCAAGGTCCCTTCCCCCTCCCGCCACATCAGGTCATTTTTTCTTCTCCACAACTCCCCATAACCTCCCTGGGCAGGGAGCAGACAGTCCTATGGTCCCACTGACCCAATAATGCTTGGATCAGTCTCCACTCCTGGCCAAATCCAGTTTTGTCCCCCCTCCCTCAAGAGTGAGTCAGGCATTCCTATAGTTGGAGTGGGATCCGAAGGGTCAGTCCAGGGTGTTTCTGATCCAAAGCTGATCAGTGGTCTTGGTTTGCAGCATGGGCATGCTTGGCTTTCACCTTGTTTGTGTGTTTAGAGACCACTAATGAGTGAGTACATCCCCTGCTTATCTTTCTGAGTTTGTAATACCTCGCTCAGGAGGATATTCTCCAAATCCATCCATTTGTCTGTGAATTTTAAGGATATCGTTTTTTCTTACTGCTGAGTAGTATTCCATTGTGTAGATGTACCACAGTTTGTTAATCCATTCTTCAGTTGAGGGACATCTAGGTTGTTTCCAGGTTCTTGCTATTACAAATAATGCTGCTATGAACATAGTTGAGCTAATACCTTTGGTATGTGAATGTGCCTCTTTAGGGTATACACCCAGAAGTGGTA